>OMNM01019264.1:1993-25417 GCA_900302745.1 Parablennius parvicornis | reverse complement strand
CTTTTTTTTTTTTTTTTTAATTTTTATTTTATTTTCTGCTGCTCTGATGGCCTGTAGTGCTGTTTGAAGAGGAGTTCAGTGAGAGGCCAGCCTGCGCTGTGGTTTTCATTAGTTCACCACACACACACACACACACACACACACACACACACACACACACACACACACACACACACACACACACCAGGAAGAAAGACTCTCAATCTGATGCTAATGAAACCCAAGCCTAGCCAGTACTTGGCAATGTCTCATGCCCTCTTAAAAAGAGTATTTTGTGTGCGTGTGTGTGTTGGTGCATGTGTTTTATGTGTGAAGGATGACTCTGGTGCCCTGGCATTGATGCCCCGTACTGTTCCTAAACAGGACCAACTGTGCTGATGCCAGAAGCTTTTACACCTGGCACCAACCAAAACAGAAGGGAGGAGCAGCGGCGGAGCCGCTTCCAATTAGAAGTGGAGGGAAAAAGTTGGAGAAGAGGGGATGAAGGGAAAGAGTTGAGAGGCAGAGAGAGAGAGAGAAATGGGGTGGGGTGGAACCGAGATGGGATAGGAAGGGAAGCAGAGACAGAAGGACAGGTGCGAATGATTTTTGGCAGGATGCGGCTCCCTTTAGAAGTCTTTGAGATCAACTCTGTGTTTGCCTTCCCATGCTCCTGAGATTGGTGGAGGGACTGGCAGCTCATCCCCTCCAACATGCCAGCCCATTGTAGCCCCGCACTTACCAGCATGACCATATTCTCTAAATGGGGTTCCCCTGCCAAGCAAGGGCACCGCACGCACGCACGCACGCACGCACGCACGCACGCACGCACGCACGCAGTCTCCTCAGTGCCACGGTTTACTGACCTAGTTATACTCTCACCTTCTCTTCCTCTCCTCTAATGATTCAGGAAGATAAAAATAACTTCCTGTGAGTTTCCTGTTACTACAAAACAGTTTGCATAATATTTTTCGCTTACATTGGTGGTGAAAAATCTTTGGTTCGGTTATGAAACATGCCGAGCCTAGTTTCCATCTTGTTTTTTTTAAACACTTGGCTAATGTCTCGTCACTCAGGCCAAAGACAAATCTATATGGGTATTTCTCTGCATATATGAGCGTATGTGTTTTTCATTTTTTTTCATACCATAGAGTTTGTAGTTTGAAACTCCACGTTTCAAAAATGTTTCTCCCTTGACTTTATAGTAAGTTTCTTCCGAACATCTGCGCGGCCAGATGCGCACGGTGGTGGTGTGGTTAGCAGTTTTGCCTCATACTAATAATCTTGTTTGTTTCAAACTGTGCTTTTCTGTGTTCTCCATGTACGTGCTGAGTTGCCTCTGAGTTTCCTCCCACAAGTCTTACAAACCTGCATTTGAGGTTAATTTGTGACCTTAAATTGCACGTAGTTGTGAATGTGAGCGTGTGCGTTTGTCCTATGTCGGACTGGGTGACCTGCCTCGGCCCATCAAAGATGGATGGATGTACAACTGCTATGATTTAAGATTTCACAATCAAATCAAAATGAAATGCAAATATTAGAGGGAAAAAAAGTGAAGATCGAATTATCTTTCCTCAGCTCTCTGAATTAATCCTTGAAAGAGATTTACAGTTTTACTTGGAGCAACCTCTTTTGTCCTTCAGTGTGTGTGAAACAAACTTTGGAGTTGCTGCATGAGTGCAACTTGAGCTTGTGCGTTTGTGTGTGCATAGATCAGAAGTTGAGTACCCTCTTTTAGACAGACTTCTTAACTTAATTTCTGCATTTTCTCACCCCCCCACTCCCTGTTCCTTTTCTCTTTTCTCTTTCTTCTCTCTATTTTTCCTCTCCTGAACCCCACTTTTGGCTCTCTTTGAATCTGTTCTCTCTGTTGTCTCAGCCAAGACACACACTCAGCTGCTGCTGCTTGTTTTGTTTCAACTTAATGAATGCCAAGTGTGTGTGTACACACACACACACACACACACACACACACACACACACACACTGTATATGAATAATACCTTGATCTACCATAAACACAACGTCCAGCTAATGAGTAAACTTAAACGGCACTATAGTGACTCAAAGCTATAAGGGAAGCCTGGTGGTTCTCCTGCTGGGCCCTCAGTCAGTCTGTTTGAATGGCATCATTGTTTTTTTTCTCCCTGTCAAATGTTGCCTTTGAAATTTCCACAAAGAAATTGTAAACAGCAGTAAATGCCATGTCTTTGCTTACCCCATCGCAGTTTAACTCATCTCGTTTTGTTTTTCTTTCTCTGTCACTGACTCACATTGCATGTCAGTGTCAAGTCTCCAGATTCTCCCACAAACTCTCCTCTCAATGTCGCTGCCTCGCAGCGGCTTTTAGGAAAGCCTTCCGTTCACCGCTGAAATAGCAGGGTGAAGGGGTATTAACCAGCCACCACGGTGAATGATGTCACTCGGCACACAAACTCACTCCCATAATCACTGTCAAACAAAAGACTGATTGTAGCGAGCATAGATCGAGCCTTGAAAGGGTTTTCACATGGTGCTCCTTCTGGCTCAGTGTGTGATACAATTGTTAAGGCTTCCATCCTCAAGTTACAAGCTGAGAATATGTATTTATTCCAGAAAAAGATGGTAAACTTGATGTTGCTGCTTCCTGTCGGTACATTAAAATCTGTAATTTTGAGATGATTCCTCTAAATGAGAAGCGTAACATTGTGGGTTATACTTTATAACATTCACAAATGTCTATTCTGTAAAGAGAGCAAACTTTGAGCTAAGAACTTTTTTTTTACTGTTAAAGTCGGGGCTTGCCTGGAGGTTGTTGCTTGAAAAGAGAATATGTTTCACAAGTGCAGAGAGAGATGTTCTGCTGCAGAGAGCAGTGACCCACCGTCAAGGTCAGTTTGTCATCTAAACCTGGGAATCTTTTGTAAATTGGAAAGGCGCAAGTGAAGACACAGATCGCTTTGGAAGAATCTCTGTGTGTTTAGTGCTGAAATGTCCATCATTGCGGGTACATGAGTTTCTAAGTTTCTGCTTGACTATTTGCTAATGAAAGTAAATATCTACTACCTGTTACTATCTGTATTACTGTATTGATCAGAATATTAAAAACTTTTTTTTTTCTCCTACCAATAGGCCTGAAATGTGGGATCATCTTATATTTGGCGTCTGATATACAGGTGGTTATATAGATATTTGCGTCACAGCAGCTCAAGAGCTTCAGAAACAAGAGAAACATGCTGACACCTGACACTTGTAAATGGCGACTTGGTGACCATACGGAGGGAAATATGAGTCGGCTACAGGCGCTGCACATTTTTGTTTCTTGAACAACGTTATGTTGGAGGAGCAGGTGGAACCGAAGTGCGAGAGCATCAACTGCTGGAGTGAAATCATCAGGGTAGGAGGAATAGACTTGAGGGCACTGGAGGTTGTAGACTGTGTATGTGAGAAAACATTCAAGAAGTTCAATCAAGTTACACTATTAAGTGTGCACAGTTGTCTGTGCATGCTCCTGTGTTCCATTACTGGAAACTAAAATATCAACACCTGCTGTTAAATTTCATGTGTTTTTTTTGTTATCTTAATTTTACAAATATTTGTTCTGTTAAACCTTCTCGGACCACTGATTGTTAAGCAGAAACAACCGTGTTATTCTTCTAACACAACCTGGCGTTGGGCAGCCACTTCATGTGTATTTTGAGGGGGGACTACAAGGTCAGAGGTCACGGTGCTTGTGAAGGGTTGGAGGGTCTATTAGTTGGTAGCGCTGTTCAGTGGACCTTGACTGCAAACAGAGGTTACATCTAACCAGTGTTTCATCTTGCGTGGAAAGAAAATGTTGTGACGCACAAATAACTTTATTTTTTTCTCCACAAAACAGACGCTGAAGGTGTTTTTTTTTCTAGTGTTGTTATTTTAGTGACATTTGTCTTGTCTTGGGCTTACTCTTACATTTACATTTTTAAAGTGGTGATGAGGGGGGGGACAGAGGGCGACTTCCATTTGACCTAATATGGTATTTATATATTCACAGAGATAGAGCTTAGCTTAAACTATTGTCAAGATGTCTTTTCTCTTCACATCTGCCTATCACGCCATCTCACCCCCTCCAAAAAGAGGGACAAGGTTATATTTAAATGTTCTGAGAGGCCCTGCTACATCTTTTATCTTAAATAACTATCTGCTTTATTGTGAAGACTATAGCTTAACAGTGCATATACGTATATGCCCCCGTTGAGTGATATTCACAGTTAATCTTCATGTGGTTGAGCTTTGCAAACCATATGCTAGTATATTCATCACTATCGCCGTCTGTTATAGTGAACCTCTGTTTGTGTAGAGAATAGTTTTTTTGGACTTCTGTATGCATACGTCTTCATATGGCTAATGGTTTGTGTTTATTTGTGCTCGGTGTATACGTGACCGGGGGTCTCTGGGTGCACTGTTTGCATATGTGAAGGTCACAGGGTTGACGGGTCAGTTCACCACAGTGCCATCCCTCTGCTAAATTCACGGAGACAGAAAAGCAATAAACACATTGAGTTAAGTGAGTGTTCGCTTAGGCCTGTTTACACTGAACGCTCACTGTTCATTTTAGCGTTTGTAGTAGAGAAAACCAGGCTTGGAAAGCTCAAGTCAGATTTGTCATTTTGCTCTGTTAACTGCTCCATACAGTCTGAAAAAAAAAACACCTGTAAAGGCACACATTGGATACTTTGCTTTTTAAATTTGTTATGTGTAAACCGAAAGCTTTTCGGTGACTTAGCTGTCTGCGAGGAAAAGTTTATTATCCATGCCTAAACAGAGCAGCTTTGGAAGCTTTGTCGTGCTTTTGTATGCATGCTTTAGTGCTTATATTCACATTTCCACATGGTGTCAATTACGGCATGATCACTGCTTTCAGCATGACATTATGAAGACAAGAAAAATATTATGGGCTTAAAACATTAAAAAAAAGAACAAAAATCTCATTTATGTGCTGATCTGCTGGAGGATTTGAAGTGTCTGGACTGCCAGACACACAAACACACACACATACACAGATAAATTTACAGTAAACAAAAGAGTAGACTGAAGACTGATTAAACGCATACACATTTGGGAAAGATTAATTGTTATGTATAAACATTCGTACACTTTTCACTCTTGAGCACACAAACATGCACGTGTATCGCTGGTGTGCTCTCGCAGAGCCAGCTGCAGTGAGGTAGTGTTTTATCAGGACCATGTGGACCATCTGGAGCCAATTAATGTGTCCCCCAAGGTACAGACTCTGGATCAGCGCGCTTCTCAAACTGCAATCTTTACCAAAGGCAGGAACACAAAGTCTGGCTGGTAACTACCTTGGATGCAGTTTGGACATGACTCAAGAATCTGATTCAAATGTGCGGGATTTCTGCGATAGTCATATTGTCAGTCATGGTTTTCTGGTTCTAGTGTGCTTGACATTGATTGTTCACTAACCTCTTATGCTTCTTGAAGGGCCCCTGATTACTTGCTCACTAAACTTTGCCTTCAAAAATGTCTTGTCTTGATTGTTAACCGTGCTGTCTGTTGGCCTTTCGGTTCACTTTCTAGTCGTGAATCAAAAAGCAGCTCGGACTTGGAGCGACGTTCCAGATAATGAGTGCATTTTTGGCAGCCCAGACGATCGCTCGTCTCCCAAAGAACTTCACAGCATTAAGAGTGCAGAGTGCACAAATTGACACAGGAACTACAAGCTCATGTTGCCCTCGCCAGCCTTATCCAAATATCTGGTTACAGCGGCACAGCAAAGGTCTGAAACCAAACCACACAGTGACTGCTACACATAAAAGCCTGCTGCTCCACTGTGGATGACCCAGGCTTCGTCTACAAGGGACACAGTGTACACTATGTGACCTCAGGTTCACAGACACACATGGCATTGAAACTCTTCAGCTGCAGATCTGATGCCGTATTGGCACATAGTTTAAAAAAAAAAAAGAAAGTCATGGCTGAAATTATAAGCTGACTTGAGATTTTTCAGCAAAATTAACTGGAACATTTAGTTTCTGTTTTAGCAGAACAGTAGTATAGGTTGATTTCACGCACTAATCCAAGTTAGAAATATATATATTTTCTCAAACTTTAGGAATTTGAAAATTATTAAAGGGGTAATTGAGTTTGACCCCCAAAAGTGTTTGCCCTCTCCCTAACTCCAATCATCAATAGATGGAATAAACTGAATAATGCTGAGCTAACATCTTAGTCAGTAAATCAAGCATGCATGAGCAGTCACTGTTTAAACAATCAACTCTGCTTAATTGGCTTTTAACATATTTTTCTTTTGCATCTGTTCAAAGCCTTTCATGCATAAAAGACTTGATATGTGGTTTAATATACGGCTGTTGTCGGCTCTGTCAAACAAACATGCACAAGTACTTACTCATCTTGTGTTGCACTGTGCACCCTGCTGATGCGCTTTGGCTGACGGCAAACTGCTCTGAAGAGCCAGTGAAGGCAGGAGGTTTGTGTTTGTGATGGTTTTCTCCTTCACTGGGGTTTATTGAGTAAAGATAGTGGAGAAGACGTGTAGTTTTTTACCGGCAGAGGTCAAAAACAAAGGTCAGTGTACATGCCTGCCAGCTGTCTTGGCAGTGGCCACAGGGAGCGCGGGTCTTACTGTCTTTGTAATTCCCATGGAAATGGCGGTCACTGAAAGGATTTTAATAAGATGGAGACTGAAGAAGAGCTAAAAGTCACACCGTCTTTGATTGACAGAGCCCATGTGCACATGTTTTCTCCGTCAACTGTCCGCAGCTGCGCTGCCCGAACACACAGAGGTCTGCTGTAGGACGAAGGAAAAAAACCCATTAAACTTCCTCCGTCTCCTCTTTCTCTCTGTCCCGGACTCGTGCACGGTCCCTCATCAACCAATCCGGTTTTTTCATCTCACTCACATTTTGTATGTGAGGGGGGGAAACCACAAACGAGCCTTTATTCTCTTCCTTTGCTCTCCTTTCTTTCCGTCTTCCTTCGACTGACAGGGTCGTCAAATTTTCTCACTCTGCTTCTCTCAGAGATAATCAATGCTCTCGCGCCTATGGTGGCATGTGTAATATTAGACATTAGAGCACTCCTTTGAAGGGTAGAAGGCTAGGGGGGAGGGGGGCAGGAAGGAATAGAGGGAGGAAGGGATGGATGATAGGTGGATTAGAAAGGGATGAATGGGGACATCCTGCTGTAATCTCTCTACTTTTTCTACCGGTATTGGACTCCCCCCCCGTCCCCTCCCAGCCTCCCTCTGTCTCTCTTACTTTCTTCTCATCCTCCCTCAATCAGGGCAATCAGTCTAATTTAAACTTACGTAAGCCTCACTTTCCCACTGTGGCAATGCACCAATGAGTATTCTATAGCTCGACACGTCTGGGAACATGATGTACCCTGGATTTTACAGACACACGCACACACATACACGCACACACATACAAAACTCCTCTGGGCAGACGGAGGGATAAATCAGGGGCTCATGTTACCACTCAGCCCTTACTGCAGTGGCTACACTTTCAGAAACGGTCATGTCATTGCAATCGTTCCCATGTTGATTACCCAATATTTACCTGCTGCTTTGGACTGTGTGTGTGGGTGCCAGTGTGTGTGTGCGCGTGCATGCACACGAGACAAGCTCCTCATCTTTAAAAAGTCATGACTCGGCATTTTAAGCAAACACTTGTTTCTATCAAATCAGAGCTAATTGGGTGAAATCGGTAAACCAAGTGTTTACGACAATAGTTTTCACGCTCTAATTTCCTGGCAACCCAATACAGATAATAACACTAATTCTCTTTTGCCCTCGGAGAGCAGATTTCAAGGAAATGCACCGTCTATTGCTGTTGTCTGTTAAAAAAAAACAAAAAAACAATACAGTATTTGTTACTGGAGCTGTAGTCTCCAGGTGCTTTAGTTTTATTCATCTCTTCACCTTGCTTCATATTCTCTGCCAAACCCAGCATTATCATATCATCAGTGAAGCAGATGGGCTTTTATTACCTTTTTTTTATTAGGTTGATTAGTTTCTGTTGTTACAATACCATTAAAAGAGAGAAGATATGGGAACTGATGATGCACATTAAAATATACGTAAAAAAAGAATTGGGTCAAATTAGTGGAGATTTACCTTACCTTCAGTGTAGTTAAAGTTAGGGGAAACTTCCCCCTTGAGTATCGAGTTCTCTTGTTAGTTAATAAGTAACGGATAACAGGGGATCAGCTGAGACTTGTCTGTGGAGGCTGTGGATGTCTGTCTAGACAGGATGTAGTAAGCACACCACTTTATTAGCTCATCCATCTCTGTCTTCATTCTTTTACTTGTGCTCTGCTTATTTTGTGATACTCTTTTTCCCTTTTCTGCGTGTCAGCTATTCACTCTCTCACTCTTTATTTAGGATCCTATTCATTTGAGGCCGCAGCATTTAAACTAACCAGAGTTCGGTTTACCAGAAGAGGCTTTCATGGAGAACTCTATCCCCCCTCCTGCACACTGTTTAGAAAGTGCTCATAGCACATATTGAATTTATTGGCCGGCGGGGTGATTTAAGTGCCTGCACATATGAACTATGCATCAGGACATGTGTTCCCGTGCAACTGTGGTAACACGGATGTATAAGCACTGCGGCGCTTTGAGGATTGCTATTTCTTCACTCTGTATAAGACCAAGTGTTGTCCTTTCAAGGTTCAGTGAGGTTCACAAGCACACATGTATTCATTCGGTACATATGGTTCAGGCATGTCCTGTTTCTCAGGACAAAACCCGCCCCCAAAAAACTAAAAGAGAGACGTTCAAAGAAACACACTTTTGAATCAGCAATCGTCGTGAAAATAGATTTTATGAGAAAGTTCACACAGAGAGAAAAGGCTTTCCATCATCACTATTTTGGTTTATTGATTGAATCAGTAAAGAAATAGCAAACATGCCGTGATGAATGATCAAGATAGACTTTGTTAGAAGATCAAGATGGAAGTTGTTTAATGAAAAACAAACAAGAGATAAAAAATGTGTTTTCATTACGCTGAATGTGACATCACCAGATAGAGGCAGCTGAAGTCAATTTTTTTTCATTATATTGAAGCTTTGTGTCTGTTTTTATTATTATAACCTGTATCTAGCAGTTAACATGACCCTTTAGCTTTGAGCTTCGGGCCTTCCTAGGAGGAGTCACGCATGTTTTTCGCTTTTGCTTCCCTCCACAGTTCAAATAAATTACACACAAAACTTGTTGGGTTGATAATTCATTTTTGTCATAATGCCTTATAAAAAAATCTTTCAATAAAGCCTTTTTTATTTTTCTTTGATATGGTGCCACATTTTTAGGGATTGTGCATTTGTGGGATGGGCTGCTGAGCTGAGTAGGTTCTTGCCAACACCAAACTGCTTATATTTGCTTTTGCTCTTTACTTTTGAGCGTACATTGTGTATATAGTATGCGTGTTTGATGAAAGAAAATAAATTGTTAATTTGTCCAAGTTAGGATCGCACCTATTTGCATGCTGTGTGAGACTCCCTCTCTATCTGTTTCTCTAACTTGATCCCAATTTATCTCCACCTCGAACACTTCAAAGTTTTTTTTCTTAGTCACGCAAACCTCCCAGCATCTCACTTCTCCTGCGCTGCAGACCGCCCCAGAATCTCTCTTCTCCTCTCTCTTCATCACTTCATCTCATACTTAACGGGTTCAAATTCACCCCTCACCGTACGTCACTGTCAACCCCCCCCCCTTCGTGGTCAAAATAGAAAACATTTAATCTTGGCTTGTGTGCAGACTGAGAAGGTGGGTGTTTCATGTGGACAGACTTGCATTTGGGTTGGCAGGGGTGTTTAGCCATGTGCTTTGGTGGCTGGGTAACCTAAACTGTGGGTATTTAAATCTGTTAACATTCACATTATGGGAACTGCAATATTATACAAAAGTCAAGTCCATAGAACATAAATGATTATATTTAAAGTTTTGGACTTTCTGCTTTCTTGCCTCGTCCCTTTTTAATATAAAAAAACCTGAAGATCTGATCAGTGACGCTTGTCCATGTAGTGTGTTTAGCCTGTTGTTTCATGCCAGTGGAACACAGCCTCTTATATGTAAAGCCTGAATATTAGGCAAAATAAAGCTGTCTTATGTCAACAATTTGGTTGAATTAGTGGCCTGTTCATGCCACATTTTCCGAGATATTAAGAATAATCTGTGATGATCTGTGAAAAGATGGCGCTTGTGAAGGAATTTCATTAGGAAGACGACAGATCACTTTGGTGTACGATTACATTTTAACATATAAATGCCAAACTGATTGAAGTGATTGTGTTTTCTTTGTTTCCGATAGTAAACAAACCTGTCGTTCTCCCACCTTGTCTCTAAATGCATTGCTCGGGCAATGCGTGAGCAATCATTTCTCAATTTCTCACATATTGAGCTTCAACCCATGTCGGGGCAGGAAATTGACACGTTTTGACTCCGTGCTGTTCTCTGATTGGAGTGTAATCGGAGCTCAACACCTTTCTGTGGCTGTGCCAAATGCATTGTGGGTGTTCTCCAGACATGATCCTATCTTCCCTCACCTCAGTCCAGTCTGAAGCAAATTGACAAATAATACCAGGATGTCACAAGGCTTTTATCCTCAACATTTATAGAATTGCTGGCGCTCTCTCTCTCTCACACACACACAGACACACACACACAGCAGCACTAATCGATTGAGGCCATTTTGCTGGTTTACCTGGCCCCTTATGGTCGGGCACTTTCATAGTTCTTGTTTGCATGTGCTTGCAGGGTAAATGTGTTTGAATGTAAGAATGCACACAACCAGGTGTGTGTGTGTTGTATATGAAGGAGCTGGTGAGGCAACCAAGTCCGTTACGTTTTTCTCCGACATCCTCTTCTTTAATATTCCGCTCTTATCCTCGCCTCTGCCGACACACACTGTGAAATAAAGAGAAAAAAGAGACAAGCGGAGAGAAAAATGAAAGAGACATCTCAAAGGCTTTGTGCACCACAGAGTGAAGAAGGCACAACGCTGAGGCACGAAGGGGATATTTAAAATGGTGGAAACTGAGAAAGAGACAAAAATAAAAGTAGAAAAGAATTAGGCCAGAGAAAGAGGGGGGGATGAACAAAGTATTTCCCTGGCAGTGTGTGTGGTCGTTTTGGCAGCCGGTTCTTGTGTATTTGTGTATATCATCAGCTGTCTTATAGGCAGCTTAATCTTTCACGAGTGCTCGACAGCGATCAGAAGAGACCTGCTATGTTTCTGTTTATGTGTGAGTTTGCACGTGTAGCTTTCAGTCATTCACTGTAAATACACTCCAAATACACAAACTAGGGGTGGGAAGTAAAAACATTTAAATTATATATAAAATATTGTATTTAATTTGAGTGTTTTCTTGATGACTTTTTACTCTTATTCCCGACGTCTGAACACATATAGCCGCTGTATGTTCCTAAAACTGTCATTGGATGTATGGACTTCCTGTGTGGCTCAATAAAAGTAATCAATTTTAGCTTGATGTGACATTTTAAAGCTTTCAAGGTAGTTTCATAATGTGTAGTTACTTTTAGATGATTGACATTTGTGTATTTATTGTTAACCTGTGACAGTCGGTTTTAGCTACTTTAACTTCTTCTCATTTCCTTTATTGTGTTAGATTCTACTCAATACACAATTGGTTGAATTGAAAAATATCCTCAAAATTTAACTTTTAAATAATATTGAGTTTGATTTACAAACATATAGTCCAGCCAGTTTATTTCTGTTTTTCATTAAAGAGTGTTTCATTTCTGACTCAAAACTATGATACAAGTTCAATTTTGATATGTGCCATTACAACTTGTTAAGCTACTGTGTCCATGGTGACAAACAGCTGTAAAAACAATAGAAATATTGCGGTGTGTGCACACAACGCCGCCATGAAAGGAGCAATTTTTCTCAAAAGAGGCATTGTGAGTCACCGAAGTTAAAAAAAATCCTGCAGAGAGTAGATTCTGTAAATTTACTCAAACATTTTTTTTTTTCTCACACAAGTGCCCGTAGTTTTGCCACCTTTGCATAAACACACATTCAAGCTCTCTGTATGTGATCCGGAGTGTGTGTTGATGCCTGAGCACCCAAGTGATCATGATGAGCTCACACCCACTCACTAAACAAATGTGTGTATACACATACAAGGTAATCAATTTTGCACCACAGGGTTACTGTGTCAGTAAACCAGTCTACAGTGAGACAATAGCCACAGGGCCTCGCTAATAGAAGCAGTGAATGATTGGCTGTGCTGGTATGTAAAAGAGCAATGCTGTGATTTTAATCAGCTCCATGCTACTTGGTCTTCTGCTGAGCGATGAATGATGCATCAGGCCTAGGAATCCTGCTGGAGCGCAGTGTGTGTGTGTATATTTTGTTATCATGAGTTGTTTATATCTTTCTTAATAAGTGATAATGTGTTCGAATGACTGTCTGCATAAGCCTTGTAGTTGAACATCTCTTTTTCCTCCACTCAGACCTCGACTTCAGGCCCAGAGGAAGTTTGCCCAGTCGCAGCCCAACTCACCCAGCACTACTCCCGTCAAGGTGACCGACACGGGCAGCCTGAACACTGGCCTGGCCACGGTGCCATCCACGTCCCTCTCAGCGCTCTCCTCCTCGTCGCTGTCTGCCTCCATTCAGGATCTGTCCAGGCGCAAGCCCAAGACCGAGGACTTCCTCACCTTCCTCTGCCTCAGAGGTAAGACACGGCAGAACACAACAGATGGAGACATAATTACATGCACAGCTACAACCTGCGCTAGAGCGGGAGAGAGGATGTTAAACAAGAAGGCTGCAGATATGGCTTGTGTTATTATTAGAGGATTTTATCAGGGTCCATTACACAGGTCTCTGCTCGATATAAACCCACATATTTTTTTGGCAGAATCTTCATCCTGCACATGAAAATATACATGTGCAATTCAAACTTTTGTTTTGTCAGCTTTTGATCACCCACTACCCATTCACACACACACACACACACACACACACACACACACACACACACACACACACACACACACACACACACACACACACACACACACACACACACAAACTGTGGATGCGAGATTATTGTGTATGCAGTTGTGTAAGTCTGCGATAACTCTGCTGAGCGACAGAAACTAGTTGTGAAACGCTCGTGAGGCTTTTTTTAAATGGCAGATTTAGCACCAAGCAGCCATCTTAGCCTGGGCCGACTCCATGCCCACTTTCTCCAAACATCTGCAAAAGCTTAAAACTCAGTGGCATGGATCACAAAGACACAGTTGGGCTTTGTCAGACCTCAGATTCTCTTCCAGAGTGCTACCTAAATGGATTAGTGACTCTGTTAGAGGAGGAATAGGTTCACTGCCCCCGACCAACAGCTCCAGTCTCTTCAGTTTATCAGAGCACAGTACTATCAATTGGTGACGGCTCTGTGTCCTTTCAGTGTGTTTTTGCAGTCAGCAGAACCACGGGTACAAGGACATTACAAAAGGCTAAACAATCTCCTGATCTTCTTTTTCTGTCTGTCACCTTCCCTCTTCCCTCTCCGTGTTTTTCATCGACATGCCTCTCATCTGGCTGCCATGTAAGGCTGTGTGTTTTGCTTGGTGCAGCCGGGGGAAGCGGGGTATTGTCTGGACAGGATCTAGGCTGAGATCAGCAGATAGATCAGATGGTGGTTCAGGGCAGTGCTCGAGCCACCAACGTCATCTTTGTTTTAGTTGGACCCAATAAACACTTAGCTAATCCCAGAAACGGGCCAGACGTGCAGGAAATGGAGACTTGTGAAAACAAGCAGCCACTCTAAGCATTATTATTACGCTGGACTCGTTCATTAGAAATATTTTAATATTGATTATGTGTTCAGTCGTTATCAGGCATCATGTGTTCAGTTTGAGCACCACTGAGATGAAATGTAAGCAGAAGATCTGATTGATAACAAGCCCCGCTGTTTCTCATCTGCCTCCTCTTTTATGTCTTAGCCTCACCTTCACCTCACTCCTGTCTGCTGTCTGAGCGAGGATCCTGAACAACTGATTTCACGGTTGGTTCTTGGGCCACCCCGGAGTTATAATTGTTAGGAGTCTACAAGCCTCTCTGCCTCCGTCTGTGCAAAGGGAGGCCGCCACTGAGAGGACGCAGACAACTGATTTATGTTTTCTTGCCAAAAAGCAGAGAATTAATTCCTAGTGACAGGCTCAAATTACAACATGCCTGGGCTGTTGTGGCAGGAGTGCGTGACCTGAAATAGCTGGTGCGTCAGTTTTTACAAACAATATAGAGGGTTTGGAAGGCAAAATGAAACAAGAGTGGTATGTTTCATTGTTAATTCAGTCTGGTGACAAGTCACAATGTTGAAACTCATGTGAAGCACTAATCATATACTAGAAAACTGTTAAATTGTTTGATTTAATTTTTCTTATGTTATTAATTCTACTAAATTCCAAACTACTCACACAAAAGGAGTACATGTGTGTTTGATTGAGTATTCCTCTGTTGCAACATAGCTTTTTGGCAATATATTGTCAACCAGTGGAGAACATGATAGTGTTCATTTTAAAAACCGCCACATTTGTTGGGTTCACAAATTTGTGGGACGAGCAGCAGAGCAGAGTTTGTGGGTTGCACCCATGAAGCAATCGGCCAAACAGTTGTCATCGACTCTTGTTTTGAGCTTCCGGTGCCTCCAAGGTGCTGATTGGTACCTTCTAAATACAGAAAGATACCAGGAGGAAATTCTGCATCCAGTGGAAGTCCCACATCTACACATTCTGGGAACAAACTCAGTCCTCTGAGATTACTTTATCAGAGACCACATCCACAATTTGGGAGTGGAGAGGATGAAAGAGCCTGCCAGAAATCCTGACCTCAACCCCAGTCAACACTTGTGGGATCAGTTTAGGCGTGCCGCTCGTGCCAGAAAGACCAACACAACCATGTCAGCTGAAATGGGAACAAATGCTGGCTGAGAAATGGGATGATCATCCCACAGCAGTGTGTGAGCAGGCTGGTGAACGCCTTGAGGAGGAGGAGGAGGCGGTCTGGCTTCGGCTGGCTGTAGATGTGTATAGTTGCCAATCACCTACTGAGGCTCCTGTTTGTTACATACATAATTAAATTGCAGGATTTCTGTCCTACCATCAACTGAAGATGCTCTGCTGCCCATCCCACAAATGCATGTTAAGTAAGATGTTAAAGATCTTAACTGGAAAGCCTTATTTGAGCAGATAAATAATCGTTTTAGAGTGCATTTCAAGTCATATTGTGCTATGTGACTCATTTCTTTCACACAGATTTACAGTTTTTGGGTCATTCAAGTTTGGTTTAGGAATAAAGATCCTCTAGACTTTCACCTCAGGGCTGCCCACTGTTTGATAGAACAGATGTGAAACAATATGCTATGACCCAAGGTTGAATGCTACAATACAGTGAAATATAATACTCATATATATACAATATACATTATATAGCATGTCCAATATAACATAACATAACATAACATAACATAACATAACATAACATAACATAACATGAGATTCGTACAATTCCAAAACTTAAATGATACAACAGAATACAGTTTGCTCAGTTGATACAGTGCAGGACATTATGTTCCATATAAAATCCTCTACACTGCTTTGTCTAATTTAGGGTGCTGGAGTTGATGTCGGTGGAGGCTAAAGATGAGGTACACCCTGGTCAAGTTGTCAGTCCATCATTTTATTATATATTTTTATCTCAGGGCAAATTTTGAGTTACAATAGATTTCAAACACCTATTTTTGGGACTGTGCATATATATCCTCCCAGGCCTGGAGTCAAAGCAGGAATATTCTCACAGTGAGACAATAAAGCCGACCACTACACCACCCACAATACAATACATCCATCTTCTCTACCGCCGGAGGCTAATCACAGCTAACTTCCACTGGCCACTATTTGAACCCTTGACCTTTTTGGTATGAGTGGAAGTCACTGACCACTGCTCAACCAAGCGGTCTAAGTATAAATACAATACAGCACAATACAATACAATGCATGCTTTGAATGTACACTGACAATACATTTGCGAAACAAGCAGCAAAAATCAAATTGTTCATTATTTTTTTTGATCGATTTTTGCAGCACTAATGTTGTTTCTGTTTCAAACAACGCATATGAAACATGATATTAAAAAAATACAATAATAACAAAAATCTGCACATCTATAACTCTTTCCAAACTGTCTGTATATGAAGGAGTGAACAATGTTCAAAGGGATAAAATGTGGTGGAACAAAATCATCTCTGTGGAGGCACAGACACTCATACTGCATCAGCTCAAGGAGCCGTGGCAAAAGACTGGACATGATGTGGCATTTTTATCTCTTCCACTCTGTCAGCAGTTATCTCATCTCCCATTACACACTGCGCTACCATCAGAGTGACAATCTGGCCAGATGGGACAATTATACAGGCACTAGAGTATATGCCCAGTTCATGAGATGTCTTCCTCTCCTTCAGGGTTGGACTCCACAGCGACTGATGTTTCTGTAGCGTTCGAGTCTTCTGAGGTTTTCCAGTGTGTCATTTCCTCACTGGAATCCATGCTTTTAGTCATATCACTTCCTATTGCCCTTGCCAGGCAGAGGTCCGTTTGGCTGCAGTGTGTTTGGTGTCCATGACTGATTTTATGGCCACTTGTGCTATGAGCTGTACATGTCTACTTCTGTCAAAAACACTCTTCAGTTTTTTGTTTCTCTGCAATGTTTAAAGAAAAAAAAAAAAGAAAATGAAAAAAGGCATTGAAATGTGAGCACTTAGGAGCTGCCTATTCGGTATAAGTCCCTGGCTTTAAATGGCATTTGCTGGAGGACTTTAGTGTGTGGCCACAAGCAGACAGCTTTTACCCAAAAGGCGTTTAAAATCCTCACACTATTTTGTTGGTAAACCATTATAGGCCAATATAAATAGATGATAAATAAAGAATTGAGTGATACAAGCCTGCCGCTTGTTGCTAAAAACCAGAATGAACAGTTCCAGAACAGTTTCCTCTGCACTTTCTTCAGGCACGTACTACGTTCTCCAGTGAAGGCTCAAGCTGGTGAAAAAAAAGAAGAGAGGATTTAAAAAAAAAAGTTTTCCATCGAACTCCAAAGCTGCCCCTGGACCTGCTTGTGGAACTTTTGATGGGAGTCAGATGTGTTCTTAATCAAAGGAATATGGCGGGAAATGTTAGAGAGCCAATGCAAAGAGCAACGGGACTACAGGAACTGTGATAAGACTCGAAACACAATAACATATCGAGCTTTCTGACCTGTGAGCCAAATAACAAACTCACTTTAGACTAAGAGTTGATTTTACTTCCATTGTGGTCTCGGTCTTTTGATAGTGTTAGACACTATTTATGAGGCGCTGTGCATTATGTGAGTGCAGAGAAAATCTATTGTAGTGAAACACCAGTATATAGACTCTAGATCTGTTTGAGCAAACCAGCAATGCATCATGGTCCTGGGAGTAACACAGCAGCTTCAATAATCCATTTCATAATAAGCATTAACAATGTGTAAGAGGCAACATACAGTGTTTGCAAAAAGTATCGAACTCTTGAGAGTCTTTGTTAGCCAGGAGGTTTGAGTACTGTTTTCCTTGTTGTTTGTTCATATGGACAGTGAATTCCACTCTGAAGTATTGGGTGTTTTGGAGCCTTCAAGCAGCAATAAAGGACAGACCGACACATAGCATTGAGTAGAAGTAAATCAATAGTTCTAATTATCGGGGGACTGCATTCAACTGCTGGCTATAAGGTTAGTTTACTTGTTACTGTGACTGAACTGAAATCTATCAGCTTGTATGTGCGTTGGGGTCAGCTGTAGCGGAAATAAGAAAAAGAAAATATAACAGGCACAGAAGGTCCAATAGGCAGATGAAATAAGACACAATGTAAACGTATGAAACAATTTCATGATTTGCTCCCAGTTTCTCAGTGAAGTTGACAATATTTGACTTTTCAAAATGACAATGACTGACATATGGATAAGACATATTGTATTTTCAGAACAAAGCTGATGTGTTTCAAGGTTGCATTTTGTGTTGACAAATTCTACATTAATATGCACATTTTTGTTTCTTGAGGCTAAAGGGTCTGAAAGATTCACAAGGGTCACTACCATCAGATTCTGATATATAAGCAAATCTAGTGAGCTTAGAGTCTCGGAGGTTAGCCCTTTATTCTTTGACAATCCCATATACCGTATTTGTAGTATATACAAGGTGTAGCTGAGGCTCAGGTGGTGGACGGACCTGTCCTTAGATCAGGGTCAGTGGTTTGAACCCTGCCTTTATGTCCAAGTCTCAAAGCGATTTTGAGCTTGAATCTGAGCCCCGAGTTGTTTCCAGTGACTGGTCAGCCCTCGCATGACAGCTTCAACAGCTCTGGTGTGCACATGGTTGAGCTTGATGGAAACTGGAGAGCAGATTGAAGCCACTATAAGTGCTGAGGATTTACTGTTTCTGACACTTTGAAAAAAAAAACCAGCTTAATATTACAGAATAAATCCTCTTTTCTGCAAATTAAATGCAAGGTAAACTTTGTGACAGTGCTTATGTGAGTTTATCACAAATGTGAAGGACTTTAAGACTTAAGAAATGGAGTGAATAGGAAGCACAGATGATTAGGTTGTTCATTTTGGTCTGTGACTACTAATATCTCACTGTTTTGGTCTTGCAGGGTTGATTTCAGTTCTTATGAGAAACATTTTTTTGGGTTTTCAAATCATCATCTTTCACTACACGGGAAAGCAGTAAAATAAGTCTTTGAAATGTTGGCAATGACTTAATGAATCACCATTAGCATTCAGAGCATGTGTTTACCATTACAGTGTGTGGGCTATATTTTCATGATAATTTTCTTCCCTCAGAAGAAACTGTCACTACTGCTCAGCATAATTTTATGCTGATGCTGCACAGCAACACTGAGGCAATACCAGTGTAGCTTGTTCCGTCCTGTCACAGTGGCATACTGCTTATCTGATCAGCCACTGCGCCTGGCTTTGATCTGTCTCTTTCCAGTTTGCCATCCTCCTCATTATGTGTACGTGTGTGGGTGAGTGTGTGCAGCACACTGGCCACCAGCAAACCAGCAGCATGAAAATGGATGTGATGATGTCATGTAGGAGAAACCTAAGCAATTCGTCTTTGTCAAACCACAAGCTCCTTTTCTTGGCGTGCAGACTAAACATGCACACTCGCAGAAAGTCCGGAATAATATGCGCGCACGCTTGTGATAACATGAAATCAAATGACACTCACACTTCTTACTGTACACATATGTGTAACATCACAGCAGACTGACAGAAGTACAAACTTTGAAGCACACCAAAGATCCTCTTGAATGGACTGAACATCTAATTCTTCTCTCATCTGCCACTTTGTGGTGACCCTCTGCTGTGGGTGACATTCACCATTTCTGAAGTTTGAACTCCCACGATAACTCTCGCAGACAGACAAACCGCAAAGCCCCAGCAGCTGTGACTTTCACTCCCATTAACATAAAATAAGCATAGGTCATGCACAAAGAGCTCATGGGAAAGAAGCACAGTGTATTCCGTTCCCTCTAACTGCTAAAGGCTTGGAACGAATACATTTCATTTCCATTGCTGTCCATTTTGCAGACTGGTTCGGCCCACAGAAATTATCTGTGATCTTGAAAGTACTAATAAAATGAGAATAATGAAAAATAAAAAGAAGCAGGAAAAAAGTGAAACAAAAGAAACCATAACAAGAATAAGACCGACTGAGGGAGCCTGCCGAAACACGTTTGGTCTATTTACAACACTCTCAATTGCTGCTGTCTGGAATGCCTGGACGTGACTGGAAGAATAGTAATCAAGGGACGGCCACCTTCACACAGGGAAGGTGAAGGTTGTTCGACAGCTTGTGTGAGCCGTGCGTTTCTCCCACAAAAAAGACCAGCGTGCCTCAGGGATGTGTTTTTATTAGACTCTGTATGTTTTTATTGCATCTCTAAACGCGGAAGTATCACTGTGCCATCACCCAAGTAGGTGGTTGGTAACAGTAGTGGATGGTTTCTTGAGGCGTGGATGGGTTTTCCATTACAAATTGCATCAGGTGAAAAAACTTGTTTTCCTAATTGTTCTGTGGAAAGAGCTAGCTCATTTCAAAGCCATGTGCTGACCAGATGAGGCTGAAATCTGCCAGCGTTCACAGGCGTCTCCAAACAACTTGGATGGCCCGAGGAGCAACTTCTTTCTTACAACAACAAATGAGTTTACTTTCAGTGTGAGAGGACGCTTCCTGTGTGCGCTGTGTGAGTCATTTAGCTATTGATTCCACATTGCCCGGCCCGGTTAAGTGGCCGTCAGGGGTCAGGTGCAGGAGAAGAGCACACATGAGAGGGAATCAGGTATTTATGTGGAAGAGACAGTGATGTCAGGGCTGCAGTATTCCTCTCCAGACATCCGGCTGAGGCCATGTCTGCTGTCAGCACGGGGGCAGCAAGCTGCGTACACCTCGGGCTAATTTGTCTGTGTATGTGTGTGTGTGTGTGTGTGTGTGTATAAGTTCATGTACAAGCATGCATTCGCACACTTCACAGTACACCGATAGGGTGCAGAGTGAGGCTTCAGTCACCTGGACAAGTACATTGCAGAAGAATAGCACCTCAACTTCAAAGAGTTAATATTCCTGTGCTTTTCCCGGACTGAATCACCCACCTGTGGTATTAAAGAATGTTTTCAGTCCTGTCTGGTATTTAGTCTCTCAAGAGAGCAATTTCAGGAGTTATGCGCCATTAACAATCACGGCTCATGGAGACTGACTAAAAAAGAGCTTCAGTGGGCTCCTTCCTTGTGATGTGTTGGAAACAAAAAAAATGTTCAAATCAGTCACCATGCAAATATCGCACACCAGAACAGTTGGAGAGATTCTGCTCTTACATTATTCTCTCTTGTGACACATAATACATGTAACCCAGTACAGTGGAAAATCAATTTTAGCTGCAAGTCGCTAACAGTAAGTCTCTAACTCAGAATAGGAATATATAAAAAAAATAAAAACAAAATTCAGTTTCATTCATTTAGATAACAGAGAAAATGTAAATCATGGGATATGTGTACCTCAGCTACTCAACTTAACAAGAAGCTACAGCGCAGCACATGGAAAATACTTTAAAATATTTTTAGGATTTTTTAATGGTTCACGAGAAGACACCACGCAGGCTGAAAGCATGACACCACTGAAATATTTCAGATGCATAACAATCTTAGTAACTGTGACCACAGTGATGAGCATGCAGCCTGCAATGACGAGAAACTACGAGATGCTTGGCCTGCGTGCACGAGAAAGTTTATTTTAGAAAGGATTCAGACAGCTCATTAAAACACCTTGGTTTTTAGGGAAAAACAAACACTTCAAACACTCTTTTGAGCATACACTAGCAGAAACGAAACCAGTAGAAGTCCACGGTGGATTCCTCTCTGATGAACAGATCATAAAGAAATAGGAAAGCAGATCTGCAGTCTGGGACTACATGGAAAAGAAAAATAACTGAGTGCTCATATAGGTACATAAAAATGCCAACGCCTCAGAGGGAGCAATTATTATACCCATTCGCAATTCAACTATTATTCTGGCCTCGACTGTCTGTGGGGTAAACTGGCCATCCTTTCATGCTCATCACCTTTGGGTCTCCCTTTAAGAAAGAAAAGAAAGATATACTAGCGGCAACAAATGAATAATCTCAGAAAGTAGAAATAGAAGTCACAAATGTTTAAGTGAAAAGTCAAATGAGTTTAATAGCGCCTACATTTTTAAGGGTACGCAGTGACTTCTTATTTATCTGCCGACCTACCGTACAAGACCTGTGTTTAGATTATCTGGTGGTTGTAGCACAGTGGCACCAGACAACTTAAAGAGGGGCTGCAACAAGAGGGGGAAAAAAAACCCAATAAAAACATAAAAATAACTACAATCATGTGGTTCACTAACTTCAGGTAGGCTTCAGGCAGGATGCATTGGTGGAGTGAGCAGAAGTAAGATGGTGATTACTTGATACTTCAATTTTAATGGATACGTTCGGATGCTCCTGTTGGTTATTTTCAAATAAGAAGTGCAATCACTGGCAGAAAGCTAAATGAGGTCAAGAAAAAACAAAACAAAACATTCAGCGCCGAAAATGACAGGTGAAAAGTGAATTAAAGCATTATAGCGAGAAACTTTAATACAGTTGGTGTAGGGATTTTGTCTGCTCCGGATGAAAGGCGAGCAGTATTGACAGAATTGTGATAGCTGAAAACAGCCTGAGATGATTTCTGAACATCTTAATTTTCCATCAATCAGCGTGACATTGACTAAATCCAAGCAGCAGTGCACACATTACCAAACAATGAAAACTCTCGACCGTTGTCTATAAATTCTACTGTCTTGAAGGCTTGATTCATGGATTCTTGGCACTCGGATGACATTGATATTCTTGCACCATGACTCAGTGACATTCTCCAGACAAACTTACTGTCATACCCAAGTGAATAAAATCCAACTATAATGAAATTGCCCAGTCTGTAGGAGTCTTTATGTTTTTTTTTTGTTTTGTTTTGTTTTGTTTTGTTTGTTTTTTTTACAGAATATGTTATTTGAATAGCATTATAAGATTTTTTCTCGTTATAATGTGCAATGCCGATTTAATTAGTAAGTTTGAATGCGAAATACATTATTTCTGTCCACTGAATTGGAGGTGACATCCACGACAATGTCCTACAGTATGCAAGAAAAACAACATTATCCTGTTCAACATCTGTATATGCAACTAATGCCTTCAGGAATTCAGTAAATGAAGCTAACAGATGATTGAGCCATTATGGAAGGGAAAGATTAGATGGACAATTTGGATGTAGTCCAGCTTTTTGCTTCCTTCAGGATCTGCTCAGTAGCTTTGGGGTGTAGTGCTGGTGTTGCTTTGACCCTGCTTTTATCCATTGTTAGCTTGGATTGGCTCTATCACCCTGGGACCCTGAAGTAGATGACGCAGTATAGAAAATGGATGATTGGATTGATGGCGTCATGTTCCATTGCTCTTCTATTGTTGTTAGTAGCTCACAGCCTTGGTCACACTGTGTGTTCTAGTAAGACAGTTACCAAGATCAACCTTTTAGACTTTGAAACCACCTGGTCAAGATTCTTTCTGGAATGAAAATAAAAGTTCTTATGAATTCAATTGCTCTCAGAGCTGTAGCCACCTAGGACCTGCATGCCATTTATAATAAATCTGTACAAACTAAATCAACCAGTGAGAAATTGGTATTAATAATTTCTGCACTGTTTCCAGGTTCCCAGATGTAATAAGCAATTAAGCTGCCACTCGGAAAATAAATAAATAAATACCCCCCCCCCCCCCAAAAAAAAAAAAAAAAAAAAAAAAAAAAAAAAAAAAAAAAAAAAAAAAAAAAAACATATTAATT
>OMNM01019253.1:2292-13545 GCA_900302745.1 Parablennius parvicornis | reverse complement strand
GAAAGGGAGGAGGGAGAAAGGGAGGGAGGGAGGGAGAGGTGGTGTGTCGGGAAGAGGCAAGGATCAACTCACACTGCTGATAATTTTCCCTGGGTCAAGTCATGGAACATGACGGTGAGCTACCTCCTTATATAACGCTTCCTTCGTTCTCCCGGTGCCTGTGTCCAAGCTGCCTCTTTGACTTTCTGTGTCTGCGTTAGTGTAACTGGAGCCGGTATTTGCACAGAGACTCTTTTCACTGCTTCTTCTCCGTAGCTTTGTCACCTGTTTGCCAGCAATTGCTTCGAACAATAAACATACACAGGGGTTGTAAAACCCTAAGTCTGTATTGCCTATGTTTTGAAGCATGTCTAGTTTTAAGAGTGCATTGTGAGAAGAAAACTCCTAGTTTATCCATAGTAAGAGTGTGTGAAATGCTTGGAATGTGCACTTGACTTGGTATCGATGCCTTAGATTGTTTGGGAACACGAGCTATTTGTCATCTGAGTGTTGTTTGGCTGGGTGGCACTCGTCTTGCTCGAGAGGAGCTCACTACTACACCCTTGGCTTGTTTCATAATCCAACATAATTTCGTCTCAGTATGTAAAAGACCTCTACCTAAGAGACAAAAACAACTGCACTGTGTGCAATATTTATTAGATGCTAATGCTGCGAGCAGGACATTCACATTTGGGCTTGCTGCCATTATTTAACCAGACTTCTGATGTGCTGTGATGAACAAACTTGCTGATGACACGTTCATTAGAGATTATTTGGTCATGCTTATGACCATGGTGAATGTGTGCTTAACTTTAAAAAGAATCATGAGTTCTGTAAGTCTATCCACAGCTTCATTATAGCATTAGAGTTTCTCTGTGATACTCAGATACAGCAATTTCCAATTGCACTGAGCACTATATCAATATTTGTACTGAGGACAGAAAACTCATTAGGAGTAAACAACTCCTGGTGGGTTGTAGCGGTCATGGTCGCGTTAGAATAAGTGACAGTGGTAGGTGGGTGCATTTGTTTGGTGTATCACTCAGCCGGCAGACGAGCTATATCAGGAGCTTGTTATCTAATATAGTTTAATTACTGTTTGCAGAAGTTGTCAGAACACATCAGTGTTTATTAGACAAAGCCCCTACTACCCTAAGCCAATAATGAAAGCTGTAGATAATCTTTAGATTCTTTCCTTGTCTCAGATGAGCTTTATGGCTGTTTTCTATGCAGGAATAAATACTGTATCAGCAGAGGGTGACAGCTGTACAAAACAAGTTATTGCTGCCTTACTTTTGCAAGCGCCTGTTTTGCAAGGCAAAGCAGCACCCGCCAGTGTGCACGCTTGCATCAGTGACGTGTGTGCATATGCTGGGAATCGTTGGTCGTCTGCATGCTGAATGTAACATTTATGCCTGTGTATTCTGGAGAGTATGTGAGATAAACCTGATGACAAACTTGCACATTTATCTATGATTGAAGTATTTGGAGTTTGGACTTGTGGTTTGCACTTTGCAACAATAAGTTAAACCCTTTGGATCTGCTGACAGCTCATCAAGCTCTACTCTCAGGGCTCCTCAAGGTTAAAAGAAGTGCCTCTTGCAGCAGATGCACAACATGTTTGTGACTTATTCTTATTTGATTTGATGTTGACAGTTGCCTGGTAAAGTAAAATCTTTGCAGATTGACATTTATCTCCTTGTTTGACAAGGTGCATGAATAAAGAGAACTATCCTCATGTGGCTTTAATGACTCACCGAATGACCTGTCTCTGCCTTGAAGTCATAAAAGGAGAACTGGTATTAATTTAGCTTATCTGCTAAATATATCTGTTTACATTAACTGCTGTACTCCTTGGCTATCTATCTGTGGAACCTGTGATTAATGCGCCAGAGAAACGAATAGATCTCTGAACCCAGACCGTTTCAGCCACACTCTGGTGAAACAAACCTCAGTGTGTTAGTAAAAGCTGGCTGGACAGGGGCCAAAGCAACCATCATCAACTAGTGGCACTGCTTGGCACACGACTACTTTAAAACAGCCTCACAACAGAGGAAACGTGACAGATGTGCAGTTGTTTTGGTAATAGCCAGCTGCCCTCATAAATCTGTGCAGATATGGCTTCATGTAGTTACAGTAGTGTCCGTGTTGAAATAAATGCTTTGTTTGTTTACTCTCTGTGCTTGTTGTCCTCTTTTGACCCCCCCCATCTAATGCAGTCAGGCCCTTTATTTCTTTTTTATGTGCAGTTGCTCTTACAGATTTCTCTGCCACTGGACCCAGGAGGATCCGTATCAATCTTTCCGTCTCTTTTTCGTCCCAATCGCTGTCTCCGGCTATTTCTATCGTCTGTCTCTCATGAGCTGGCTTTCTCTTAAGCTCTCTGGTTGTCTGTCTGGCAGGATGTCAATTATTGATTTATACAGGCAACATTTTAACAGTGATGGCAGCTTATGGGTTGTGCCAAACAGAATACAACAAACAGGAGATCAGGTTTCACACAGGCAGGATTTCAGATGGAAAGATGAACAAAACAACAGAAATGACTCCTGTGTAATATAATTTTAAGTCGACACTTTTTTGGGGGGGGGGAGCTGAGTGGAATTATGGCTTTTTTTTGTCAGCAACCATATACTGTAGTTCCATGTCCCCACAGGTGAGCAATAAATGTCAGCCAGTGATTTATATTTCAAGGCTACACTGTAAAATCCACAAGATAGGCAGAGTTGGGTTTTCTTTTTCTTTTTTTTTAATGTAATACGTTAAAATTGTTCAGCCACATCAAAGTAAACGCTGACATTAAAGCTGCAAAAAACTTGCCTGAGGTGGAAAATATGCTTTATTGATAAAAGAGGAATCTCTCACAATAAGGGGAAACAGTGTAAATGGCTAAATTGTGACATACATGGAGCATGTGACTTGAATGTCATCTTGAGCCCTGGACACAGAGAGAGCATTATTTTAGACATTCTAAAATGTTTATTTTGTATATGTATAAGTTGTGACTGAGAAAGGACATTTTCAGGGATGTCATTTCTCATCATGAAAACCATGATACATGGATGAAGCAATACGCATTACAGGTAAATCAGCAATGATGTGTAATATTGTGTAGATTTATTCAGCAGATTCCTTAAAACTTTAAAAACCTGCCCAAACCTCGAGATGAATGGCTTCCTCTTGGCTCAGATGACTTTGCTTGTGTAAGAGATCCTGTTCCTTGCTGAGTCACACTCAACTGTTATGACAGTTTGCAGACTGAATCATGATACTTGTGCGGAGACGTCCGGTGTGTAACTCTTGAGAAAGTTAGTTAGTTCCTGACACAGAACACTCACGAGTATAAAAACTAGTGCTTTGCATCAAAGAGTTCCTTAATATACAATCGCTGTCATTCATGTTGAATCGTGACAAGTACGATGAGGGCGTATCTGCGTCGAAATTATATTTAATAAATAAATTACGTAGAGGGAGGACAGAACAACTCTAAAAAGTAGCACTTAAACAATTATTATCTAGGTTCTGCTGAGGCTACCATTTAATATTTGATGACTGTCTTCCTTTCTTCTGGCCTCTGTCCTGCTTCACCTCTCCTGTTTCTCCTTTGGTTGTTCCGGTCAATGAAAAGGTCAGGCTCCCTCCGTTGATTTCTGTTATTTAGTGTCAGGACAAATAAGAACCCTTTCCCCTAAAAGTGCTACCTTGACATACAATTTCTCACACTTGAAGAAGGAGTCCTCTTGACTCTGACTATACTCCAGACGGATCCCCTTTTGGATAGTGCACACTTGTACAGATTCACAGTAAAAGCATCAGATTGATCGAGGCTAAATCCAGAGGGAGCTTTTTCTTTGCATTTGATCTGTGACTGTCAGGGAGGTATAAAGACGTAGGAAAGGTTTGAGGCACTCGCAGTCATTGAGGAAATCGTTTGCATGGTGCAGCAAAGGCTCCTTTCCACTGCAAAGCATGTGGAGAGTGCTCTCTAGAATGCAGGCTAACATGCTTTCTCGTCAATACTCAGGTCAACGGCAGTTCTTTGAACATATTAATACGGTCGGCCTTATACACTCTAATGTAGTTAGACTTCTCGGCGTGTAAGCAAGCCAACAAAATCTGCCTCTGTGGCATTTTTTTTTTAAAAATTTGACCGCTGACAGAGGTGATAGAGTGAACGCAGCAGTATACTAAAGGATGCTCAGATCATTCCAAACACAATACAAGACACATGAGAATCAGAGACATGTGACCAAATCCTCTGCTGGTTGTATCAGTAACCTGATCTCAATCTGTGACTGGGCCGATTGTGGCTTGCTGAAAAACAGACTAAAAAACAAAAAGACAGAGAACAAGCTACAGAACCGAAGTCAACTACAAAAACTTTAAGCATCATCAGCAAAAATACAGAGTTCACTGATGTTTGTGACTCAGAAGTGAAATCCACTTTTGATATATGAGAATGCTTGAAATACAATAATAAAAATTCAAGACAGTGTTTGTTCTGTTTTAGCTTCTGAAACATATATGATAACAGACTGCATAAAAGCATCAAATAAAATATGTAAATTAAATGCTAAAAAATTGTAAAAAATGCTGTCACACATGTTGAACTAAAACTATGTGTAACTAAAATGATTTAAGTACTCCCATTAATGACTGATTACACATCACTCTGCTTTTCAGATGTGGTAATTATCTTTGAATCTTTCCCTGATTGTTTATTTTCCCTTTAACAAAATGTGTTTGTGCATGTTGTCATGGTCTGATCCAGCTGGCTGATTGAGGCCTGTGGAGTTTGCATGTTCTCCCTGTGCCTGCATGGGTTTTCTCCGGGGAAATCCAGCTTCTAGCCCACAATCCAAGGCCGTGCTTGTCACTGAGACTTTGCGAGTGTTTGTCTATGTCTTTCCGTGTTAGCCCTGTGATGGACTGGCGACCTGTCCAGGGTGCACCATGCCTCTTGTCTCGTGTTGGCTGGGAAAGGCTCCGGCTGCCCACCACAACCCTAGTCTGGATAAAGCAAATGTAGAAGAAGAATGGATGCCTTGTTCTGGTAGGTTTCTTATTATTATTTATTTATTTATTTATTTTTTTTTTAAGAAGCATCCATTTTGTATTTTCTTTTCTCCCAATGGAAGGCTTTGATTCTTCACGGCTGACGTGCTGCAATAACCACAGAAGGCAAAACATTTCTGAGAACAGCGTTTTCATAAAGGACAATGAAAGATGCCCTGTAGAAATGAGCAGCAGAATACACTACCATCAATGTACACGTACTGTTACACGACCAGTGTTATTTCTGCGCATCACAGCAGCGTTTTCCCCTCTACACACAAAGCCTCCGACAAGTTTCAGTCTACACATTTCTTTGTGTAAATGACGTTACTTCCCCGTCGATGCTAACACAGTCACACCCCTCCGTTAACTTCTTAAAGCACCTCACCCTCCTGTTCTGTCTTCATCCTCCCACCTCCTCGCCGCCTTCCTTCCTGTTCAATTAAGACACTTCCATTTGATTCGGTAATGACAGGCCTGTAACACTGCAGCTGTCCTCGCAGCTCTCGCTTGGCATTCTTATAATTCTGAGTTTGACATTTTGAAAAAAGCTCTGTTGTTAAATATAGTCACGCAGGGTTTTAGTTTCAATATGGCATTCAAAGTCTGAGAATTAGAAGATTTCTGAAAAAAAAAAAAAATGCAGCCAATCATGTGATTTCATTGACTGGTGGGGCTGAATACTCGGCTTTATTTAGGTTGGTATGTCTTGCTGCATGGACGTGCCAAATTAACTTTGTTTAAAGGTCACTGCTGGCTTTGATTCTGCTCTGCAGCAATCCGTGAAAAAAAACAAAAAAAAAACCATGTACACTATTGTGACGGCCTAATTGCTCAGCCTGTTCAAGACTTCAGAGTGTGTGGTGACTTACAGGGGGTAAACGTTTTGCTCTCATGATGAACTTTAAGAATGACACTGCTTTCTTGTAATGAACCGTCAGAATCTGTAATCTTCACACTAGATGGCAGTGTTGTCCATTTCACTTCCAAATGCGGCAATTTTTGATTTACTCATGTTACACTGGAAGTCTTCCTGTGTGAAGGCCCCCTTGCTGTCAGGCTGTGTCCTTCAAGTTTTCAACTGACACTCTGTTGACAGATGACGACTAAAGCTCCCTCTGTCACACACACACGCACACGCACACACACACACACACACACACACACACACAAGCCTGAGGCTCAAGTGTTTATCTCGGTGTGACACAGTCATCAGTGTGCACTGATGTTAAACAAAGCTCACCTCAGCGACAGTTAACAGTCGAGGAGTCAGTGGACTTGCCGATTGATTTTGAACTCTTGCGACCCGCTCTCTTCTGGGTTCAGGGTTTCCTGCCACCTCACTTTTTTTTTTTTTTTTCCTACCATAATAGATTGCCTCCATGGCAGAGCTTACTGTACTCACTGTCCTCTGGAGCCGTGGACACTGTCCAGACGCTGAGCTGATTTATTCATTATGTACTCAAGCTAAATACACTGTCGATTCTCATGCCTGCTGCCATAAATATCTTTCAATGATACATTTTAAAACCAGACTTTTACAAAACTGTGGAGTGTCTTGAAATCAGACACCTTTGACTGAAGCTGCGATGATTACTCAACTAATCAATCACTTGATACCTCGCCTCACTGTTAATGCTCTAAAGCTTATTAAAATGAAGAGGTTATCTCGTTCTGTTTTACAGTAAAGAAAGTTACTGAGGAAAAGACTGATACGTTTTCTCACTCGTGACATCTTTTGATGGAATGTTTTTGATCGCTTAGTCAGTAAACAAATGGTAAACGATGCTGCACTCTCACCTCTGTCTCTGGTTTGAGTCGTGCATGTGGTCTCTGGAAGTGTGTCTTTTCTCCAGGTGCTCCAGTTTCCTCCTACAGTCCAAGAACATGAGTTTGAGATCAGTTGGTGACTATAAATAAGTGTCACCATCTTTCTTTCTGTCTCAGGGTCCGGGGTGTACCCTGAGTGTACCCTGATAGTCAGCTGAGTATTGCTCCAGCCCTCTGTTTGCCTTTTTTTGATAAAGTTTTATCTTTCAAGGGGATTACACAACTGACAGGAGCATTCCTGTCTGTCTGATGTCATTTTGTCATCGATTGAAGTTGATTTTTAAAAGGTAATATGTCAAGAAGTTTTAGTAGAAAGAAATTTTAATAAAACCTTTTGGCGACAGAAGATGAGTCACATACAACCTACAACCTAAGGCTGTTCAAGAGTTGTCTCAAATCTTTGTTTCTTTTATAGAGTGAAATAACGAGCTGTGTTTAAAGATATGTACCGGCGTGCAGGCAGTGATAATACAAAATTTTAGTTCCTCCCCTTAAAACATTTTAAGTTTGGTCCCTCCATTGAAGCATTTTCAGTTGAAGGCCAGAACCTCTGAAGATTAAACAACGTCAATGTCTTTGACTTTGATGCATTTTCTAATAATGTGGTTGTGTAGTTCTGCCTAAATATTACATGTTGTTCCAGAAGCATCCAGTCAGTCATTATGATGCATCACTTCTGCTGTTAAGATCAGTGGTTAACGGTTTAGACAAGCACAAAAAGGCTGACTGTCATTTGCTTGGCATAGTTTAGGCTCATTTACTCGACTAATGCACACTCAGTTCAATACTCTTTTCTCCCTGCAGGATGTTCTAAAGGAATATCTATTCTCCTTTTTTTGTTCATGTTTGCATAATCCCAGTTACTAAAGACAAGCATCATTACATCCCCTTTGTTGACGGCACTGTGACATATAGTGGTAAGCAGGCTGGCCTGATAATGAGAAGCTCCCAAGTTTGAATCCTGATTGGGCTCGGGGACCTTTCTGTGTGGAGTTTGCATGTTCTCCCAAGCATGCACGCTTCACCAGGTGTACTGATTTTGAGTACAGAATTGTGAATTATGTGGTGAATTGGAAGCTTGGTGCACCCTGTCAGCTTCAATGTCCGCAATCAGAAAATAATGGTCAAAAAGATGGATGGCCAGAAAGAAGATTTATTTCAAACGATACTGATTTGAAATGTATAACTTGTGAAAATAACTACTGTTATTTTCATAAGGAAAATAACAGCTGTTCAATTGCATCATTTGTGATTATTTATATATGATTGTCAGACTTGAAGAAATGTGAAGAGTAATTAAGATATGTAACATAACTACATACCTGACGACAGGATAAACAACAAATTCTGAGTCCATTTCAACCCCTAAGATTGCCACTTTTATAAATCTGATGTTGGTGTTACCGTTATTATCGTCATCTTTTGTTATCAAGTGGTGCATCATCCCTTTAAGGTAACTTATACTGTGCATCAGCTGGCCATCAGCCATTCTGACATCACCCGTGCCACCAGGATGAACTAAAGGATTCATTTTCTCCTCAATGATGCCAAGTCATCCAGACTCTGAGGCAGCAAAGTGCGTCTCTGTCTTGGATGATGTTCCCATGTTGGTATGCAGTGTTTTGTATTGTCGGGTGTTCTTCCTCAAACAATTCGACCACAGTTTCATCAGTTCACAAAATGTTTTCCCCTGTAGCGCCGCTGATTATGAGGACTCTTTTGTGTAGCAGTTACTCGGAGCGTCTTTCATTTGTACTGTGCTTTTTCATATATATATATAAATATATATATTTTTGTTTTGCAGTCAGCTGGGCGCCCAGTTCTGAGAAGCAGATCCAAGGCACTTAATCATCTTTATGTATTGGCAATTTGTTGTTGAAAGCCTGTGATTAGTGGGTAACCTTTCTAAACTTTGTGCAAGAGTTTTGTGAAGCTCAGTTTGCATCAACACATGATTGTCATGAAGTGAAAGTCACTCTAATCCAGCCTTCAAACTGACACATAAAGGTTCTCCTTTTTGTTTGCTTGTCTAAATTTCAGCCTATTACAATTATATACTTTATAAATTTCTGTTATTGAAGGTCCGGACTGTGAAACTTTATCTTTAAAAGTCAACAAAGTCACAGCTGAATTAAAAATAACTATAACTGACTGTTACATTTCTCTGTTACATCTCTCACCACTGCTACGCTACCAACCCGCCCTTTTTTTTTTTATCAGAGTGGTCTATTTTTAGATGTCTGCTTTCAGGACATGTGCAGGTCAGCTCCACACACTGTTCTGAGTTTACACATTAACAAGCTTATTTATGTCTTTAAATATCTTTACAATTCAGTTTACACTTGTAGAAGAAGCATTCAGATCGCTTGCCATGAATCACACCGAAGTAAAAATAACAACTTGCAAGCTGGTCGAATACAGATAAACCTGTTTGTCAATGTGTAGTTAACAAGATTACTGAAACAAAATAGTGTACAAGATCTTGTGTAAGTGCGATACTGGATTTTAAGTGTCTGTTTCTGTGTAAATAACATTTTACTCCTGTGGTGTAGTATTTTGTAAATTAGAATTCTGGATTCTGGTTAATTAATATGACATCTCTGGGGCCATGCAATGATTGATGGAAGGGGAACAAGAACAATATGTTGAAAAATCAGTTTCAAAATATGTTTTTGAGGTAATAACCTTGGTCTTGGTACAAAGTGATCACTGCGGAGATCGACGTCGCTACTTGAAATGTGTTGGTAGTGCAACAACTGCAATTTTCCTGAGCTTTTAATCTGCAAGAAAAAATAAATGTATGGATGGATTTTATTTTTTAAATTGTCTCATTTGGAAGCTAATACTGCTAAAACAGCCACAACAGCTGGAATTGCTTCTTTTTTTTTTTTGAAGTTGAATAGTTAAAACAACTCAAAAAATGAATAGTTAAAACAACTCAAAACTCAAATTATGCAGGAAAAATGGCCCCATTAAAATTACTAAAATTGATCGTGCAGCTTTTTTCAGGAAAAGAAAAAAGGAAATTAAGGAAAAAAAAGAAAGGAAACAATAAAAAAGGGACAAGGAGAAAAAAGAAGGAAAAAAATTTAATAATAATTTTAAAAAATGGGGTGGCGGGGAAAAAAGGGGGCAATAATATGTATTATGTTGTTTTTTATACTGTCCCAAAAACACATTTTAGTTAAAAAAAAATGCTGAAGCCATCAGTGATGGTGTCAATTTGTCTGGCAAACAACTTTTTGCAAACATTTTTACTGTATTCATTTGTTTATAATTGCCTGTTTATTCTTTCTGAGCCAGATTACTAATTCCATTGTTTATTTTAGAGGAGTAGATATTCTCAGAGCAGAACACACTTGAATTATGGTCGGTAACAAACTGGTCTTTCTCGTTTTCTTGGTGCAACAACATTTGCAAAATAGACATAACAGGTTCAGATAAATGCATTAATTAAAGAATAAATGCAGGAAGTGCTTGGAGGGGTGAGACCATTCATTTTGCACGGTGGTCTTGAGGTGTTGGGCCCTGTTACCCTTTGACCCCGAACAGCCTGTAATCTGCATGGAGGAATGAGAGGCATTTTTCAGCTGCTCACAGGAGGAGGAGGAGGAGGAGGAGGAGGAGAGGGACGAAGAGGAGGTGGTGGGAGGGGAACTTACTACGTAGTAGGACCCAGTCAGTCAGAGTGAGTGAACCAAGTTTCCAGCGACTCAGCCATCACGGTTTCAAACTTCTTTTTTCTCCTCACTGAAATGAACGCGCAGCGCGGAAGAGGACGCGGTATATGCCGGGATAGAAGGCCGTGATAGCGGGTCAGCGGGGGCCCGGGGCTCCGGCTGAATATGGGTCAGACCGCCGTGTCCGCCGTGTCCCAGTCTGCGAGTGGTGAGTGCGCGCGCGCACCCCCGCGGATACATGTATCTATGTGTGTGTGTGTGTGTGTCTGTATTTGTGTGCGTGAGCGCGCGCGTGTGTATACGTGCAGTCTCCCTTCCTCTTCTCTGTCTCTCAATCCGCTATCTTTATGCAGGAAGTGCGCTGGTTTTACGCTTTCTTTATAATTTAGCGTGTCTAGGCAGGAGAAGGAAAAAGGAAAACCTTAGAGGAAAACAAATCTCGCAAACTGAACGTGTTGAATTAATTCCCGGTGTGTGTTTCTAAATGTGTCGCTGGCTTTGCTAAACAGCTGCTATAAAAGTAGTCAAACAGTGTTAAAGCTGCAGTGTTGTATAACCAAAGAGCCGCTCATAAGGCTGCATTGTTGCCTCTGGGTGATAAAGACTTTATGTATTTAACAGCCAGTTTGACATGAGTCCAGATGAGCTGATTAGTTAGTTGTTTTTCCTCTCTCTCTTTTTTTTTTTTTTTTTTTTTTTCAAACCAGTT
>OMNM01019242.1:4304-31608 GCA_900302745.1 Parablennius parvicornis | reverse complement strand
TGCTTCACTAGATTTGTCTCTCCCCTCATACTGTTACTCCCTCTGTGTTCAGTATGTGCTCCCCTGTGAGCCCGGTTAGATTATTTCACAGACTATTTAAATGCTTTACAGTATTGTACTTTCCTGGAACTCCTTCAAAGTCGAACAGAAATCATCAAATAATACAGTTCTGTTGTTGTTGAACTCTCCTCCCCCACACGCACACTTCAGCTCGCCCCTTGTTGTCATTCTCCAGCCGCAGGCCTTATGGGTCAGCCAAGCAGGGGGGGCCAGCAGGGCAGTTTGAGAGGTGTGTAGAGAGGTGCCAGAAGTGGTTTATTTATAAATGTAATAAGCTCGCTGGGCATAACTTCTCATGACATTCTAATGTAAATATATCATAGGCTATAAAAAGAAAATAACCTGCTCAGCTGGTGGTGACCGCTTTGTTGAACAGAGTCTAAATAAAGAGCTTGCTGGAGTCTACAACCACAACTAATGTGTCATCATCATAACAGTCACATGAAATAAGGCCAAGTGGACGGCATTCATTTAAAGCCACGCAGCATCCAATTAACAGCACGGTGAATACTGTGAACTCCATCGAGGCCCCGCGCATAAACTCATCATATCGTTCTCTCTGTGAGCAACTGTGTGTCCTCATTTATTTGTGCATGTGTGTGTCGAGCAATGCTGCAGGTCATGACAGAAGGTGGCATTTGTTATTAATGGTGACCCCAGCCCAGGCAAAACTTGTGGCCAAGCCCGGGGCAAGGAAAAACCAGAGGGATAGAGGAGAGACACACACTACATTAGAGCCACAGAAGACTGTCATAGGAAAAAAAAAAAAAACAAGTTTCCACCGTGAGCAGCTTTTTAATTATACATGCAGATTTAAAGAGTCATTGAGAGTTCAGCCCCGAGAGAACGGGTCACTTTTTCCATCTCTCTATCAAAAAACATGCTGAAACCATTTGCTGGAAAGCTTTTATGAATCACAGTAGATGATCGCTGAGATAGGCTGCATGAAAAACATGCAGCATGTATGAGACGTTACCCCTCAGGATACTTTCAGTGACATTATCATAAGACAATCTGTGTACTGTATGAGATGAATGACACGGAACACACGAGTGAGTTTAAAAGGGCAAAACGGGTAGAGGTGTGTGTGTGTGTGTGTGTGTGTGTGTGCGCGCGCGCACGTGCGCACAGGGCAGTGTGGAAGCAGGGAGCAGATGTCGGTGATTGATGGTGGCCGTCTGAATGGAGAACTTCTCGGGCTCAGCAATGCAATGCAATAACCTTAACTGTAGACACCGAGCCATCAATAACAGTCACACAGAACACAGAACAGCAATAGAATACAAATCGAAATGACAGCTGTGTGTGCATGTGTGCAAATTGCATTTTAGTTTTTTTTTTTCTCAAAATGGAAACTATTACAACAGATTGAAAAATTAATTCTATGTTGTTTTGTTTTTTTGTTTTGTTTTATTTAATCTGCTCAGGCTTCAGTGATATTTTAAATATTAAACCTCAAGCCATAGAAACAACACACAAAACAATTACCTTTCCAACAATACCTGTGGACTGTATTTAAATCATTTTAGACTTTACTTCAAACTTTGTCATTCCTATAATGCTGTCAAAAAGTTAGCCACGTCACATCAAAAACCATCTTTGTCCAAAATTGTAATGTTTACAGATGTTTCATTTTTTAAATGGGAAACCTAAAAAGATGCGTCTAATAACAAAATGTCAACATTTGAAAGAAATAAAGGAAGCGGTGCTATTCTCTATCCATGTTTCAAATTCAGATTAGCCCTTTAGCTGTGTTCAGCCATTATTTGTGTTTCCAAACTGTTCATTTCTTTCTGCTTGAGCTTCACTGCTCCCTGCTTTGGCTTACAAGAGGGACAAAATAAGACACAGCCCTGCACCACTTCATCATATGGAGAAATCCTGAGTTTGACAGGCCTAGTTACGCTTCCTGAGCTATGATTGGACGATCTCTGTTTGGTGCAAGTGGGGGTTGGCTGCTGAACAGTCAATTGTGATGCCGGGATCCTTTTTCTTGCGGCAGCACGGAGGTGAGTAACTGATGATCCTATCACGGATGAACTGCCAGCTCCAAATGCCAATGGTGTGTTATTTATCTTTCCTGTCCTTGATGCTCGAGGAAACTAAACACCAACAAGGACCAACAAACAACCCCCACTTTCCATTTATAGCTCTACTTTGTTCCTCAGATGAAAAGGTGTGCAGCCTTGTCCTCAAGTGTTGCGCTTCAACATGGCATTTTATGTTAATATGTTTTTCTGAGCAAATTCTGTGTACAGCGTGTTTTGTTGCTCAAACAACCTAAAAAGGATTAAAAGCCTTCATGTTTCTGGAAAAATATTATTACATACATGAATATTCACCACATGATTCAAATAGGTTTTTGTAAAAACAATGAAGATAAGGCTAGGTGGGCGGGGGTTGATTATACAGCTTGGCTTTAATCTGAATACAAAACAGATTCAAGGGTTTTTACTTCACAGAAGCAGATATAGCAAGTCACTCACCTATAAGCATTTGTGAAACATAGGACCCTGCTGTTGCCCTCCAGCCCTGTGAAAAACTAAAATCACCAGTTTCCCAGGTTCTTTATTTTTTTGAAAAAACAGAATGACACCATTTCATCTCTGTAATCTGACATTTAATTTCATGTAACTCCAATTCAGGCAATGAGGTGGCGGCTTGCCAGAATGTCAGTTGGGACCACAAATGGCTGATGTGTAAATGTTGGGTTGGGTTAAGAAAAATTGAAGTGGACCATATGGGCGGGTGGCCTAATAAATGGCAATTATCTCTGTGGCGCTGCCAGGGCTTGGCAGGCTGGTGACAGACACTCTTGGGTCAATCTTTGTGAGTTATGGCTTAATGTCATGTTTGTTTGCTTTTTTTTTTTTTTTTTGGTCATTTGTCCATCTGGATGTCTGTATGACACCGAAGCATCCATTAAGATTCTGATTGTTGTGTGTGAATTAATTACCTGTATGTAGCATATATCAAATGGCAATTGCAAAAGTGTAATGCTGGTGCTATAGTCACTAATTGGTCACATTTAATGAGGGGTCAGTATTGTAATGAAAAAATCTGAGTTTTATGACCACTTGCTGAATATGGTGGTCTGTTGCCCTTTTTTTGGTTTTCCATATACAATAAACAGCGATGCACAATATATTCTGAAAACAGAAATAACTTCTGTAACAATTTAAGCTTCAACAGCTGATTGATCACCCACATGGGTGGCATGTCACTTACAAAGCCTTAAAGAGCCTTAGCTGCCGGCTCACCTCTTTATTATACCACTTCTGATATATACTGACCACTGCGGACCAGGAACACTTCACAGGAGCAGCAGTCTTGAAGACACTCTGAACCAATCACTAAGCATCACCATTTATCTCCCCTCATGCTCACTAAAATCCTTATGCATGCTGATTTTTCTCCCTCTAGCACAACAATGAGGACAAAATGTTCCTTTTCTTCTTTCTAAAAGATCCACTATCCACCATCAAGTTTCATTATAAAGCGATAATCCGTGTTTGCTATGTTATGGCTGACTGGATTAGCCCCCATCTCTCTCTCTCTTTCTCTCTCACCTTTTTCAGTATTCCAGTCAGTCTCTCAGTCTCACAGTCGATGATGATCTGGCCCTCCTTCCTCTTGTCAAGATCCTGGAACACCTTCAGGAAAGAGGCTTCTGTCATGGTCTCCACATTGACTGAGGTCACGAGCCAGTTCCTCTCTGCTGCCGTGTCCAGAACCTTCTGCAGCACGGACAGGCCTGGGCATGAGAGAAGACAACAGAAACTTGAGTTTTCCAGGAGCACGAGGAACTGATTAAATTGAAGTGATAAAAATTATACAAATACAAATTTAAGAGGCAACTGTGTGGGATTTTACAAGTGCTGAGCAAAGACGATGCATAACTGGCTTATATCAATTCAGTGAAAGGAATCCAAGAATGTCTACATTTTTATTAGATTAGAGTAAGACATAAGTGATGTGCAGGTTAATCTCGTACTTTGCGTAGTTGCATTACAAGCAGAGAGACAAATTAAAGCAACTTTTGAACCAAAACAGAAGCTGTGCAGAAACCCAAACTGCTCCGAGTGAGATTATCCATCAGAATCTCCCCCTGTAGCTTCGGTGATAAAGCGTAACGAGCGGGACAGTCCATTAAGAACGCTGACACGTACAGATGCGCTTTTGCAGCTCCGCACACCACCTAAATAATCACCACTTCCACACCGACAAATAATCAGCCCCGTGCATCATCACAGACGACGAATTCACAGCCAGCCTCGTGTCCTCGGAGCGCCAATTGCAGGTGGAGCCACTCAATTACACTGTCACCGATATGCTACTGAGACACTTGAGGATCACCGAGAAACAGGTAGAGCAGCCAATGAGCACAGAGTCCGTGCAAAGCCAGGAAAATAAAGGCGATTAGGCAACACATTGATCTCGAGCTTTAATTTACAATCTGGCCCACCGCTGTATATCTGCTGTATGGCAGCAGACCAATCAGATTCCTTTGGAGCTGGCAGCTGCAGTTGTTTCACAGGGTAAATAAAGTAATTTCACCTACAGCAAATTGGCAGCCATTAACTGAACGAATTACAGCAATTCAAGACTTCAAAAATGGAAAATAGGTGATGTAGGTGAGTTCACTAGTTGTCCACTATGATGTTAAACCCACATCGGGGCGAAAGCATCATGATTGTTTGCTTTTTATCAGCCAAGGCACACAAGTTGACCGATCCAGAACAGGAACAAACACATTGTCAAAAGAATGAGCGAAGCAGTGGCAGCCTCTGAGAGATGATTGTTGGGGCCCTCTTAGAATGCACGCCAGCTCCTCTCTGGGCAAATCACACAGCTTATTTGACACTAGGTCATTAAGAAGTACAAAGACGGATGGCATCCCACCTCCATCTGTGACCACAACACAGTGCATAAAAATACATCAGACAACCTGAAAAATGTGGGGATGTCATAGGAATGTGAGACACAGGATGTTTGTAAAGCATGGCCCCTCTGACGGGGCAGTCCCGTGAGTGAATAATTGTGCTTCTTGGTACCGACAGGTTTAACAGTAGCCGTGAAATAGATGCTTGGCGTAGGAACGCAGGACACAGTTCATCATGTCGTGAATCAGAGCAGTGGGTCAGCTGTCTGTGAATGAAGCAGAGTCCTGGTGGCAGAAAAATGTCTCAGCACCACGGACAGCACCACATAAAGCCTAATGGGGCAGTCCTTGAGGCGGAAAAGGTTTCAGCACCAAGGACAGCACCACACACAGGCTAATGCGGCATTCCAAACAGCTCCACTGTTCTTGGGTTCTAGGTTTCCACTGGGGTAAAGTACGTGCTACCAAATAAGTTTTCAGTATTTGACAATGGTATGGAGATGTCAGCAGACTGCAGGTCACTGATTGGCTGGTCTGACATCACTGGATGACGATTGACAGTGACTCACATAAATAAACCCTGTGGTTTTAAAAAAATCCATCAACTGCAAATATGTGTTTTTATTATCCCATTAAAATGGCGACACACAAATCTACCCCATGTTTCAATGATTCAGAGATTAGTTTCCAGACATTTCTGTGCTGACGACTGAATCCAGAGGAAGCTGGATGGAGTGGCACGAAACTAAAAAGCCTACAAGGAGGTCTCCAAGCTGTTGGCTGCTCACAGACAGCAGCGGACATTGAACCAATGTCATGAAAAGCTCTCAAAGTGTTCACTTAGGGCACATGCAGCCCAATATGATTTGAATGAGGCAGGAACAGTGAAGTGACAACAACAATGGTCAACAAAAATATAAATATGAGTATGCTCTAACTTTTTGCAAAACATAACGGTCTGAAATTTCTTGAAAAAAACGCCAATATGATGCCACATTTTCCTTCAACATACATTTAATACAATGGATTTGATACAGTTCATATTCACACTCTCTGCTTCAGATGTTGCACTTGAGTGTCATGTTTCCATGGCGACTGCACATGATCGCGTGGGGAGCACCATGTTTATGTGACTGTGACTGGTGTTCCCCGAAGTACTCTGTGCAGCTGTGTGTGGAATCACAATATCATTTTCTGCTCAATCGTTCTCAGTTTATAACGTGCAATACATATTGAGTGAAGTTTTTAAGCAGCACTATTTGATTAAAGCCCTATTGCATGAAGCATTTATGGCACACAGCTAATTGACTCATTGATAGTTGTGTGTTTATAAAAATTACTAAACAAAATATTGATGTGGTCTCAAAGGTTGGCATTAACCTTCACTGGGTTTGATCTTATGAGATATGCTCCAAGGGTAACCTCTGATATTTTGCAAATCAGGCTTTTCACACCACACATCACCTCTTCGGTGTTGAATCATTGTTTTGCTGCAACAAAGTTCACACCAAACATGCTGGACTGCACCTCAAAAGACTCAACAGTTTGAACTGAAAAGAACCCTCATCACCATTGATTCATCTTCTTTCTACTTTTGTTTAACTGGCACTGACTCTTATAGTCGGGAAAAAGTCAGGGTGTTACACATTTAGCTAATAAACAACCCATTTGATTTATTTTTTTGAGAAAACCAGTTTGGGGACAACATGCAAACTTCAAGCTGGAAGGCCTCAAGTCTGTAGTCTTCTCATTGAGATGTGAAACTGATGTGAAAACTACATCAGTGTACAGCTTGATCATCAATTCATTCTTTTATTATTTACCCTTCCTCTTTACAAACTTCAATATGTGTTTATTTACTACAACCTAAGTCAGTTTTAAATTATGGGCCAGAGCTCCTGAGTTTACAGCTTGAGGACATGTTTCAGACATATAAAAATTGTATTGTAAAGCTACAAAGTGAAAACATGGCGTCAATGTCGCTCAGCATTATTTCATATCATACATCTTCTGTTTCCTTCTCTTTTTTTTAACCATTCAATTTGAATGGAATAACCTCCCCAGTTTTTAACTGTGTGTAATGTGACCCTATAAATCAGAGCCTGCCTGACAGGGGCGGCTCGCAGGACAGCCAAGGTAAAAATGGCCCTCCAAAGGCATCCTGGAAGAGAATAATATCATAATAGAATCTGGCTGTCATAAGCACCCTTTTGGCCGGAGGCGGTACGAGAAGAGACCCGGGCGCCAGGCAATTGAGAGTAGAGAAAATAACACTTTGTGGAAACCATTTCCTGAATATTGTTTATGATGGGTTTAATGGCCTATCAAATTTGTTTTGCCATTCTTGGCTTTTGAAAATAAAAACAAGAGACACATTTATTAGGGGGATGTGTAAGAGAGCAAGGCAAATGCTAATAGCAAAAAATTACTTCACTTCAAAAAATGGATTAATGCTTGGGTAAATAGAAATATAAACATATCTAATATAGATGCACTTGGCTATAAATTACAGCGCCTTTCCAGATAATAAGGCAAAGAGGTACCTAATAAAAGTAGCACTGAGGCATACACACATGCTACAGGCACATGTGTGCACACACAGTGTCCTCAGAACTAAATATGATATTTCTTAAAGGCTTAAAATAACCTCTGAGGAAGGGTGACTGCAGCATAGTATCCAGGCAACAGAGGACTACCGATATGGATTTCACTGGCTCCATCCCACTTACTCAATCACACAGGGTGACCCAGCACACACACCCATGCATATGCACACACACCAACAGTTTGTAAGTAGATAATGAGGGGATCACTGCAGATTAAAAAAAATGAGAGGGGCTTCTGAGTCCGCTTCAGCCACGATGCGTCAACAGGGCTCTGGACCAATGTGAAATTAGCCACTGCTTGATACCGCAGTGACACAGAGGCATGTGTTTTTTCTTTTTCTTCTTCTTTCAAAGCTGACTTAAAAATAGTTATTTCTCCTACACATGTCAAATACAAGCCCATGAATGTGGCAGTGAACCTCCATTCTTCTCACATTTGCATCGACACAAAGAAGGCAAAAAAAACGAACTGCTTGTAAAGTATGCATGCTTCCTGGAACACACACAGGATACATGCACCACAGTCATGCTCCAATACCCACAACACCTGGAACAGATGGCATGGCATTATGGGGAAAAAAAAGTCACACCTGAAAGCAGATCGCAGACAGGATTGCTAGTTTTTTTTTCCTATTCTGATCATGCAAAAGTGTCAGTGAAATGATTAAATTCACCATTATTGCACCTTTTCTTTCTCTCGAGCACAGTACATCACAGAATCTGCAGCACCTCGAGTTACAGCTGAGGACAACTCAATGAAAGGCTTAGTCTTTGGTTCCATTGTGAGATTTATCTGCTCATTGGTGCAGGTCAGTGTTCCCTGTCTGTGTTCCTCCATCTGTACAAAGACGGTGGTCTGAAATAAATGTTCAGATGGCTGCTCACTGTTGCACAATGGCTACGATTGACCCCACTGCTGTCGCCATGGCAATGTGAAGGCGACAAATAGTGACTGCTTTATCGACTGGCACTGGTTCCGACTGTGTACTTGTGAAGGAAAAGGAAGTGCTTTTTAAAAGACATGCTGTGGTTAAATTACAGATGCTGATCTTTGAAGATGAAGGAGGATGACGCAGCATTTTGAATAAGTAACTGAATAATTAAATATTTCAGAGCAGTGGTTTTTAAATTGTGGCACGTGCCTCCCGTAGGGGGGCGACAGGGGATTTTAAGGGGGCACAGCAGCATGAAAAATAAACCAGAGAAAAAAATAGATGATAATGTGGATAAGCTAACTTCGACTATGCTTGTGGCACAATGCATTGAAATCAGAGCATAATGATGACTACTTGAAGTTTTGACATCTATAAAATGGACTGGTTGCTTCACATGTGAATAGATGCATTAGCCAAGCTATTCTCAAGTAGCTCAAGGGCTTACAGTTGAGAAAAAATGTTAATTTAAGACTTTTAGTTTGGAAAATGCTGAGGAAATCAAAGTCGACTAAACTACACACCCCAGTTGAGAATTTACTTCCACTTCTCCTGAAGGTATATGTTTTGTTCATGGTGACATCATCCTCCAGTTTATTGAAAACCTCAGTTTTATTCAGCACTTTATTTGAAATCAATGCAGTAGAGAGTTCCAGAATGAATGACAGAGTAATTTTTTACCTGAGTCAGAACTGTACATGTAGACGAACTTGGTCCACCTGTAATGCTCGATGACACCCACCAGAGCGTCCTGCAGCTCCGGCCTCAGCTGGATGACGAACTGGTTAGCGGTCTCGATGGGGAAGGATGGCGTGACGAAGCAGACATGCAGGGCGCCACAAAAGGACATGAGCATGTTGACGGTCTTCCTGTCATACAGGCCGATGATGGCATACACTCCTTTAGAGAACTGAGAGCAAACTGCAGGAGACCAAAGACAAAAGAAAAAAGAAAAGTAAACAATATTAGATGTGAGAAAAAAGTACCACTGAATAAACTTGATGGATGACTGGGGTGGCTTTCAAAGTCAATTTGAAGTCTGGGCAACATTCAACAAAATGTTGATCTTGTTATCGCCACTGTTTTGTCATTTTGCTTTGAATTTATAATAGTTATGTCCTCATCAATGTCCTAGAGATACAGATTCCCTCTGGAAGGGAAGTCAAACATATTGAATGAGCCCTCCAATCATGAGTAAAATAATTGTTTCTATAGTTGACATGTGCAGATTCATGCAGATCCCCAGACTTCCATTATAGCAATGACAGTAACCAGAAAATTGAAAGGAAATGAATCTTTAACAGGAAAGTCATTAGCTTCTATGGAGCAGCGGCGAAGCTGGATCTGCTAGGGACCCAGGCGAAGGGTGCGAGGAGGACAAGTAAGGTTCTAAGTTCTGCAGTGCTCTGCAGAATCCAAATGTGTGTGATTCAAAAACTGTTATATCAACTATTGTTGTGGTTGGTTGCTGAACTATATCAAAATGAATAGATTTGGAAGGAAGAAAGAAAAAAAAATGAATATAATCTACAGTATGGAAACAAAATTCAAAAACATCAAAAGATATTGAAAATAAAAGTCCAACCTTTGCAGGTATTTCATGAAAATCGGTGTCCGAAATGTCACAATAATCAACCCCATAAATACTTATTGTTAATGCCACCCAATTAAAAAGCAGTAGAAATTCAAGAAAAAAAAACAACAACATGAAGACAAGGCCATGTCAGTCAGAAACTATTACACAAGCGTTTCTCAATAATATACCTAAACAACTTTTTTAAATGGTATGCTGTTGGACTTAGTTTGATATTTTGCTCCATCTTGTTGCAAAAGGACCATCTCACAATGTTCACATTAGTTGGAGAAAAATGGTTTCTATATGTTACATAATAGTGAATATTTTCTTGCTTGTGTACTGTATTATTACAGCTGTTTTAACTACCACCAGACCTCTAAACTTGAATATATGTGACAATAGTGTTTGCGAAAGATCCAGATAGCTTGTGAATTTAATTTAGATTAACTTAAAATGCAACTCAAAGTGCAGATATGTATCAAGAATAAACTATTTGTGGTGTTAACAATGAGGGAAAGGCATCTGCAGCTGCTCTGACTTTTCCGAGCCTTTCAGATGGATCTGAGTCATCAGCTCTGCCTCTGTGGCTTGTTTATGCAAAAGCTGACCTGGTTGGTCCATCTGTACACCCGCACAACCGTGTCTCTAGCCTTTAGTGAGGAGTGTTGAAGGCAGATTAGGCAAAGAGAGGTTAATCAATTCATCCACGGGGCTTCATTTTACTGGCAGCACAAAGCAACTTCCATCTCTCATTTGATTTTTCTTTTGTCCTCAGTTTTTCCATTCCTCTTTGTCTTGCTGTCTATCACTCCAAACATCCTATAATATCCTTAAATATTCAGCGCATGTGTGGAGTTTTCTCCTTTGATGGTATATCCTCTGTGCACTCTCCGCCGAGAGTGCTATCTTTGCACTCGCAGGTCCGGCCTGGGCTATTTTCTGCTGTGGCGATGGGTGGGCCTTACTTATCTCAGTATTTACCAAACAGATTGAAGTCGCTGTCTGTCCCCACACCAGGGCCAGCTTGCCGCTAGGCGCTGAGGAAAAGACAGAGAGAGGATGGCCTGTACCCAAAACGCCTAACCTGTCACAGACCTGCACCCTCCGGGCAGGCACGTGTGTGTGTGACGGAGATAGAGGGGAGAGTGAGACACTGAGAGTGAGAGGAAGAAGAAAAGAAAAAAAATCAGTGGTATCACATAAAAATACACACACACAGACACACATATGCAGCCTCTAGTGCTCCAAATGCCTGGTGACTCACCCTACTTAAAGCAAGCCCTGAAATAGACATTTTGCGCCTCGCCACACTGACTCAGTAACAGAACTATCTTTCCTTCATGGTCTGCACACGCTCCTGCTAGTAAATGGACACTCTCTCAGCCACCGGTTTCCACTCGCACGCATTATATATCTCCACCTCACAATTTTCTAGGACCCATTTCAGCTGCGTTCGCCCCTCCATGTTCTGCCTGGATAAAAGTTAATGAGAGCCTGTTTGACTTTTTGTGCAGTGTCCTGCTCTACCCTGTAGCCAGTTACCATGTTTCACTGAATATGAGTCACTTCTCATACCTACAGTATGGCTATTTTACCATTACTGATAATAATTTAACAAAAGACCACAGGTACCGGCGCCAACATCAGGTCAGCATAGGATCTCAACAGGTTTCTCTGACTTTTCCTCAAATGTCTAAATGAAACAGGTGAGACAGTTGCATGTTATACAGAGGCATACAGTCCAACTGTTTAACTACCACATGTTAGCAATTACATTGTGTTTAGATCCCAGAACGCATTACCATTGAATCTTTTTAACATAATCATTTGCCACTTTATTCAGTACAACTTTTCAGCATCAAGTTGGACCCCCTATTTCCTTCAGAACTCCTCTGCCTGTTCATGTTGGCATGATGCCATCACAAGATTTTGCAGATTTGTTTGCTTTCATCAATGATAATATTGTCCTGACATATAATATTACTCTTAGTCTTAAATATCTTTCTGTGATGTTCAAGAAACCCGATTGAGATGGTTTGAGCTTGCTCACATGGCAATATATTCTGCTGAAGTAACCATCAGAAAATGGTGCAATGTGGCCTCAAAACAATGAACCTGGTAAGCAACAACACTCAGGTAAACATGATGCTTAATCGACTAAAAGGGTCCCAAAGGAACAAAAACAACTTTCTCACACCGTTACACCACCAGCAGCAGCCTGAACCTTTGCGACCTCTGTTTTTGGCTGACAGAAATGATACTCGGTGTAGTCTTTTGCTTTACGGTCAGAGATGGTCCAACCATTTTTAAGCTTGTGTGTGTGAAGTTTCTTAAACAATCAGTAAGCCTGGCACCAATAGTCATTAAAAGTGACAAATCACTTTTTGTCCCCACTCTTCATGCACAGTTTCAACTTATACAGCTTTGCCATGTCGACAGTCCTCAATACATTACACTGCTGCCATGTGCTTGACTAATAAGCTAAACGTATTAAGTACCTAAAAAGTGCAAGGTGAGGGTGTATTTAGATATATTAGAAAGTCCAGTGTTTAACAAAAACAATACTATTTGCATGAGTCATATATGTGTGGTGTTTAGCAGCAGATCGTCTGCAAGGCCAGCTTCAGGGTTACTCACATCTTCAGCTGGACCTGTGTTGACTAAGCTGTCTTTAAATGCAACTCCAGTAAATAAAACAATAATCCACTTGTCCATACTTAATATATCACTCACTTTAATAACAATAGCATGGTAATGCAGGGCTATGTCGAACAGTAGTGCTGCATGGAAATACTAATAGCACATTCAACCTGTCAGTGAATCTCCCTGAAGTTTGCCTCAATTTGTGCTCTTTAGTAATTGGGGAAAAAAAGGAAAGCCAACTTAGTCTTGATATTGTGGTTTCACAATCGCCAGTGCTCACTGTTTTGAGAGGGGGTGATTGCACCACCATGAATTGTCGTAAGCTTGTAGACTTGGCGCCTTGGGTACAGACCTCCTGCCCGGAGCTGGCACAACAAACGTGCTCGTTTAATTTCACACGAGCAATGACACAGGACATTAGTGTAACTCGTCCGACTGGGTAAGGATAGCAGGACGTGGACTAGCGGGTTGTTAGCGCTGCTCTACGCGTGCACTGACACTGGAAGCAGGGCTAAGAGACCTAAAGTGGTCTTGAAGACCCTGGCAACACCTGTCCACCCTGGCACTCTGCAATCTCCTCACCACGGTTACAGCTGCCATGGCGGCAGGACTGAGGTTGCCCGGGTAACCGTCTGTTTCCCTGGCAGGGATTACAGGCGCTCAGAGCTGCTAAAGGACTTCTGGAAGATGAAGAGGGAAACTGTGAGTGTTTGGACATTTTGTCACAATTAGGTCTCCCCTCAAGGAATTAGCGAATTTGCTAAACTGAGTTGTGAAATCCTTCAATAATTTCTGAAAAATTAAGGAAGATTTGAGGCACAGTTCCACAGCATGGATATACATTTATTTACGGTCAGATTCAGGAAGCATAATGTCTGACGAGTGCATCTCTTTATTGTAATGCATTAGAGGAGAAATAGCCGTGTAGTGATTTAAAAGCTACTTTGCATGATTTTGGTTATCTCCATTTGTACAATGGTGCTAAAAAGACAAAAATTAATCTACTAACTACATGATCTATCTTTGATGTCCACATTATCAAAGGAGCTGGAGTCAATGCAAGCTGATGAAGTGCAAAAGGGAAGTACACTCTCTAGACAGAGAGAGACAGATATACACATACTACTAAAAGACTCTTTGGTCACCACTGAACCTAAAATGCAAGCAATTGGATTTCAGGAGGCCATAAGAGCCCGTGGAGGAAACCCAGGTATGTACAGGTACAACATTCAAACTCCACCCAGAGATACAGAATTATCAATGGTTGGGGGACTGGCAGTTTCAAATTGAGTTTAAAAAAATCCTCCAAAAAAAGAAAAAGAAAAAAGAAGGCGGAACGGCATCTAGATGGGCATGTTTCCTCTTTTTTCAACTTTTTCTATGAATGAACAACAAGTTGATTTGCATTTGTTGTGGCCAAAGTGTTTTGGGCCTCGGGAGAAGAGACAGAGAGAATTTTATAGAGAGAGAGAGAGAGAGAAAATCCTCTTAAATCCTAAAGGGACTGATACTCACATAACAGGAGGAGCTGTCAGAAACAACTCACGCAACTCACGTCTTCCCTGTTCTCTGTTTCCTGTGCCCCGCAGCTGTTCCTCTGCTTAGCATGAGCCAAATATCAAATGACAGACGTGTCTGTGCCGGCTGCACAAAGAGGGCATGTTTGTGACAGTTGCTCCTGCATCTGAAGTTGCGGATGATGGGAGGGCTGCAAGGCGGGGTGTTGGGCGAGCGCCGCATCCTTCATGCCAGTCATGAATGTTTAAGTTTTTGAATTTGGGTTTGACTTGACAACTAAATAAAATATTACGTTAAACACTCCTCCCTCTTTTTTTTAAAGCATCAAACAGCATTATTAAAGCCTTTGATGGATGAAAAAAAAGGTTTTAATATTTGACAGATGTTTGGGGAATTAAATAAAACAAAATATTTTATCAACTTGTGTACAACAGGGAATGTCTTAATATCAAAGGGTGTCTATTTACCTGATTATAAAATGGGTTTTGATTAAAAAAAAAAAAAAAAAGCCAGTTTTGCCAGATAGAGTCACAAATGGGTATTTGAGTCCAAGATGTCAAGGTGCCCTTGTACATTGTACCTGCCTCCCAGCTGCTCTGCGTGAGCTGTTCATTCACCTGTGTGCTGGGCAGCAGCATTAGAGAGCAGATCCTTTGTGTGTGTGGATCTTTTTTTTTCCTTCGAGAGCTGTGCTTTGCTTGACATGCCCCCCCATCCAAAAAATGAAATAAAAAAAATAAATGGAGCTGAATTGAATCGAGAGCAGTCACGGGTGTATTTTAAGGGGGGATCACCGTTGGCAAAAGTCAATACAAAGAAGGTCTTTCAGCACATGGTGCTTCACGCAGAATCTTCAACATGGACTCTGGACATGTTTAATGTGGCCGCGTGCAAAACCACAATCCCCTAACATCTTTATCTTCTATCCCTCCACAATACACCCACACACATATATACACATGCACAGAAAGAGTGCTAGTTTCCTACTATTTTTCTCTCCTGGGACTTTCATGTTATTATACCGTGCAACATTAAGGTCAGCAGCAGCAGCAGCAGGAATCTGAGAGTGCGTGCTGATTGGAGGGTCCTTATTCAGTCATCCATGAAGATATTTCTTTCTTTGATCAGTCTGACATGCCAGTTGATTTCAGTGAATAGGACACTCGATTAAGTTGTTCATTTTATCCACCAATCTCGAGGACACATTTCTTACTTTTGTGATATTGATCCTTAAACTCAGTGGAAATTTTCTTCCCAGTGGTTATAAAAAAAACCTGTCTCTTCTCTGTGCATTGCAGGACAAAGAGTGTGAACAGTCAGCAGCTAAATCCAGCAAAGCTTTCCTAGACCTCAACATAGCCCAGTTAGATTGATTCTCTGAGTCAAATCCCTGTTTCATAAACTGAGCTTCAATCCTACAACGCGCAGGTTTATACAGCCCGACCAATGTCACCTTTACACCACAAGGCTACAGCTCTGTAACTAATGCCTGAGGAGGTCGGATCTGTTTTCTCTCAGTTGATAGAAAAAAAAAAAGTGACACATTGAAGCAAATAATTTATTTTCAGCTCCATCGGTATTTTTCTTCCACAAATAATTCAATTGTTTGTGTAGTCAATAAAAAGTTTAATTTTATTCAAAAGAGGTTTTCCATGCTCTTGCACAGCTCAATGTGAAAACTTCAAAGGTCTTGTTTATTCTAACCACCAATCTGAACCCGGGGAAGAGATGCTTATCATCACACAGAGAAAAGCAGCTCGGGAAGTTTAAAGAGGCAAAAGAAGACTTTTTTTTCTCTTTAGAAGAAAGAAAGAGAAGACCAAATATGATCACTAAATCACCCCAATAGTTGTGACCAGATTGAAACATTTTATCAGCTCAGCATGGGGACTGGTTTGATATTAAATCGTGAAACTCTTAAAAACCACAGCTCCTATAGATTTGAGTGATCATCTCAGTTTTTATGTGATGCCTGCTGTTTGTCCAAACTCGGCTATCTTAACCAAACACCTGCACACATAATCGCTTTCCCTCAAGCAGGGATTACAAAGATCGTCACAACATCAAACATTACAGCTTGTATGTCGGTCGATTGCCTAAACACTTTGTTTTCATAGAGGAGTAAACATCAAATCATGATAACAGTCCATAATTAACCCAACCAGCTTGGATTCGGATTGTGGAGAACATGCAAACTCCAATTTGAAAGTATCTGTTGCACTCCAGGCTCAAAACAGGGAACATTATCCCTGTGAGTTAACAGTGCTAACCACTAAGCCTTTGCTTAGGCTTAGTGCTTAGCACTACTTACTTTATTTAACATGAACCTCAGCTCTACTATGTAGTGATGGAACTTTTTCCTTTGTTAAATTGTTAATTCATGCATTCATCAACTTATAACGGTCGCGGAGACATTTTGATGGATATTGTTCCCTGAAAATCAATTGTGAAGTTTAACAGGGTGGAATCCAACAGCAGCAAAGGATTTCAGGTAGAAAGCAAATGACTACCAAATAAAGTCTGACTTTAATAAATTATTCTCATGGTGCTTGTGCAATATGTATTTTCATTGGAAGGGATTAACTAATAAAGTCATGAAATGAAGCATCAAGGCCTCGTCTACTTTTATCTTTTAAGGCCGGTCCTGTAAAATGGGCCAAAGACACATCCCATAAATATAAGTATAAAAAAAAAGATGTTCATTCTGGCTCATATAGCTTTTACATTGCTGGTTAAGATGGATGATTGCAGGAATTTTTTAGCGTTTCATGCATCAATTCTGAAGAATCTTTCTTAAAGATGAAAAGGATGACAGTGTAATGGACATTGTAGTCACATCAGGATGTGATGTACGCCACCTCCGCAGGGGTGAGGAGGTCACTCCATCTGCCACAGAACATTTTGAGGGGACACAAATACATCTGACACCAGACACTGGAAGACACACACAGCTATCCTCCACTCAGCCACCCATGGTTAATAACTGCCAGATAATGTGTGTAATAAAAACAGAGAGCATGTTGTGGTCCCTCTGGTCCCATCCATCTTCTTGAGAGCTAATCAGCTATGTTAATGAAAGGCCGAGTAAAAGAAGTCGATAACCGATCCAGTAACCCACACACACACACACACTCATGCAAAGCATTCAGCTTTCATTCTAACGGGTTTGCACGCTGAAAACACCCACCTCAGCAGCGCTCTCAATTAAAAATAAATAAATAAATAAAAATGTCACAGTGTTTTTGACAGGAGAGCGTCTCGCACACAGGGTTTGTGCTTGTGAAGAATCCCTCAGGTGATGGGTGGGGGTGGCCCACTCCGTGAGCCCTCCAACACAGCATGACTCACACAGTGCAATCAATCTCCTTCTGTGCAGAGGACAGGGGACCCAGGGGACTGAAACATAGCACCAACACGGATTTGCATGAATGTTTCCAGACATGACTGAGTAGGAGGGAGTTTTGTTTCTTTTTTTCTTTCTCTCTCTCTTTGGGATCTCCAGTGGAAAACTTCCGAGCAAATCTGCCAAGGAGAGCCATGATACATGTCCGTTAATAATATTTTAATTTACTAAAATGAAAAAAAAAAAACAAAAAACAAAAAACAAAACAAAACAACATTAATTTGCATTTATGTGTATACCAATTCAGATGTATTTGTGAGGCATTTAGGAGTTTTGGTTCAGTGAATTCCCATCTCTCCTGAGTACCCATAGGCCCCATGGAGTGTTTCACTACGGAGAGGTGAGCTCCCTGCTCCCTGGTATAAACTGCTTCAGCTCCCCGAGCTAAAGTGAGATTTACTGCCTGTGCAGGAGCAATAAAAAGCTGTTTATGTCACTTTTGTTTCCAGTGTGTGTGGCAGAAAGAGGGGGATGGAAGGAAAACTGACAGAAAAGAAAACATAATATGGTGAGCTCGAGACTGAAAGGAGGAAATAATAAAGCAGCGATCAGAGCAGCTGACCAAACCAAAACAGAGCTTAAAATTGTCACATTGGGGAACGTTGGGAGGCTCATGAGGGATTACGTTAGTTGAAAAAGAGGGTAATGGAGGTTAATAAGAGTCAGCCGGAAAGCAGGAATCGTGAAGACGTAGGTGACGGCAGACGGAAGGCGAAGAAACAGAATGCGAGAGGAGATGATGGGGAAGACGTTGCGAACAAAGAGAGCAGATGCCAGCCTAGCAGTGGGAAACACAGAGACCACACGGTGAAATCTAGATCTCTTCCTATTTCCTCTAAGTAATAAAACAATGGCACCGCATCGCCTCATTAAATGGGTAATCGAGGATGTGAGAGCACTCCCCTCCCCACTCCCCTCGGAACATCTCTCTCTTTTTGTGTGTCTCTCTCTCTAACCCTCTCCTGCTAGGGCATTGTCTCCACCTCCAAACTGTTTCTCATCACGTTTCCAATCTGGTTTGCTGCGGATGTCCCACCGCCTGCTGAATAACTGCTTACCTGGGCAATGGGTCAGAAACACAGCCCAGACCGGCTACTGTCAGAGGGCACGGAAACTCCAATTATCTCCTTAAAAAAATCAGCCCTTCGCAATTATCTCCCCCATCTGTGAATCACTGTGGGCAGGTGCAGAGGGACGGTCGTCGCTCGCGCATGTTTCATTTCTCTCTGACAGACAAAGTGATGGAGGTGGATGTGCCGCCGCGCCACAAACGGCATCTTCATTCATTACAAACCTCCGTGTAAATCAACTGTTGTGTTCGACAAATTTCAGCCGAGCTGCTGGGAAATAAAAGTAATCTTTGAGGATTCGACAAGAATTTGTTGAGTGCCGCCGGTGATGCTACACTGATCTTCTCATTTGTTTTACTTGATGAGCTGCAAAATCATTGGAGAAACTGCTCATTATCAGGCACAGGAGTTTGGAAAATTTAGTTTATTTTTTATCCTTTTGGAATTAAAGAGCTATAAGCCTCTGCCATCAAGTGAGATTATTTTAGTTGTCCATGCAGATTAATACATATAGTAAAGATGGAAAGCTATCACGTGTAAACTTTCCAGGTACAACTGCATTAACACAAATTAGGTGTTTAAAAGCCTTTAAAAATCGGAATCTGAACAAAGTGTAAAACCACGTAGCAAATATATCCACCTTTCCAATAAAAGCATGAATATTTTTGCATCGCAATGTGTCTGCTATATAATCAACATAACAGCATAACAGTCAAACAAACAATGCTATAGGAACAAAGTATTGATTTCCATTGATGTCAGTGGCATGGTCTGCAGTGATGATACATCAATACTTTCTTCTTGTTGCATGACCAGTGATTGGAAAATTTCTTTATTAATGAACATTTATGGTTTGCTCTTTGACATATAGAGATGCATATGTATCCAATTCAGGTTTGAGAGAGAAAGCATTATAGTGCAGATGCTGTATAATTACCAACAACTATAAACAAAAGGACTTCAGGCAGGTAATGGTTACATTAGATGGGGCCTATAAACCTCAGAGCTCCAGTAGTGCCTCGGTGTATGAAAAAGGAGGTGTGACACTGGGAACGAATCCAACAGTTATATATCAAAGTGAAACAGAGTACAAACAATCCACGTACATGCGTAATCTCATAAGAAATGTGAAATGCCGCGGGGGTTCCTGCAAGTACAAAAGCTAAAGTATAAGAAAATACAGTGATGCAGCAGATACAGTGAACATCCGTGTTTCTAGAGATGCAATATAGATACAAAGTCAATACTGAAGTGCTGATATATTAATGGTACTTGTTATTCCTTTAATGTCTGATATACTAGAGAACAACAAACTATGGCAAGTGCAGCTAAAAGTGCAACTTCTGGAAAAGAGCACCTGGAGCTGCGTATAAAAGATCTTTATGTTGACCTTTTTTTATACACTTTGCTCTATATTATGCTAACCCCAATTTAAATCCGATTATACAACGCAGTATTTCCAGCTCAGTGATGTGTGAGATGTTAATCCGGTTGCAGGTGACAGAAGCAACAGAACAAACTCTCCAGCCAAATCTGTCACAGTAGATAAGTTTGACATACCCCGTTGTTTTACTATGCACTTGTAATCACAATATATTTTTTGTTTTTCTTTTCCGGTTTGTTTGGTTTACTTTTTTCCAACTAAACACAATTGTTGCCGGTCTGGCGTCACACCAAGTCAGTCATTTAGCAGCGTGAGCATCTGTGTGCCCGCGCCGCCGCGACAACAGTAGTTTTGTGCTGTCAGCGTAAGAGCGGTTGCTCTATGTCACACTGTTTAATATGCTTGTTGGCTTTGTTCCTCATTAAAGTACACAGGAGCTCCTGAGATGTATTGTGTGACAAAAGAGGGACTTCGCTCCTGTCTTTGCTGCAAAAACATGACAGCTGCCATGATCAGGCACTCATCCCCTCCACCTCGCAGCACCAATCGTGGTCCTCAACACATTGTTTCCTAATTGCCAGCCCCGCACATCTCGGCTCAGACCTCCACGTCCCAGCTGCCGCCGCCTCCAGAGATGACAGATTTGTTTTAAATACTTGGTGAGCCTTCGTGAATACAGAGGACTGGAAACGAACGCAGACAGACGACGTGGAGCACAAACAGAAAAGGAGTGGACACAGTGTGTTTTGGACTCAATGTGTGATTAAGGTTATTTTGCTGCCTTCACAGCAGCATTCCTAAATCTCAGGGCACTGGATGGCCATCGGAGTTACAGTTGTGCTCTGAATGATTTTCAGAAAATGGTCATCTGAGAGTGCAGAGATTAAGCGGCGGGTACATTATTTCTTCTTTCAAGCTATCATTATTTTACTCTTCTTTTACACAGCAACACAACGCACTGAGAAAACAATCTCTGTCCCTCTTTCTGTGCTGCACTCGATCACGCCGCTATTCAGGGAGCAGTTTGGCTGATCTACATTGATTGCTACGGGCCATTCCCTGTCCCTGGTGCTCCGGAGCAAAAGGAAAACTCCGAGCGCTCTCATTCATCAAACCAGCACCTGCCAGACTCCTGCCCAAGAGAACAACAGTCAGTTTCCTTTTCCCTTTTTTGCTGCCTGTTTTCTTTGTTTTCGCTTGTCACGTCCCAAACGCTCAGGTGGGAGCAGCCAGCCACTGTTTGTCCGTAATTTTTTTTTTTTTTTTTAGACTGTATTGGACACTGGATAATCCCTCTGAACGTGCATACACAGTGGAAGTCAGTCACCCGGGCTCTACCTCAATGACTGACACACTGGCTGCTACACAACGAAATACAACACCCCAGAGCCTCACTGACACCACTCACCAGTCACCAGTACTGAAAATGCAGCCTAACACCCAACACCCACTTAATGCTTTCACCAGAACGGAAACGCTCCGTTCTGGGTTGTTGTTCCCCTCTGGAGGTGGAAAAGAGGGGCGTAAAATGGGGGTGTAGAGAAAGATACAAAAATAAAAAGGAGGGTTCTGGGAGACTTCTACATGTTGGTGAGAAAAAAAGCTGACTTTTAAGCATTACAGTGCTTAAAAGAGTCTGTTCAATTCTCTCTTTTCTGCTGGGTTATTATTACATATTTATGCTTATAACTCCATGGAGTGATAGCTTTGGATGTGCTGCATTGAATAATACATTAAATGCATCTGCTTAAGCTCTGTCTCTTGTTAGCTATTGTGTGCTTGTGCAAGTCTGTGACCACGGAAAATTTTACAGAGCAGTCTCACATGCTCGCACACATTTCTACTCAGCAGGCGGACCATGATATTACACTGATGAGGGGGTAACTCAAACCATGTAAATGTCACAGCTGAAACACAACATGTTGACAGTTGTTTTTTTAATCAAATGCACTTATTATTTATTGCAATGGGTCATGTCGTTTTGTTTCACAATAACAACGTAATTGTGATATATTTATGATGAAATTATATAATGAAGTCCAAAGGTGAATGAAACGAGGTTGCATAGAAATTCCAAATGTTGAGAAAGGCAAAAAAAAGAGGGCTTACCAAAGATGACTTCCAGGTTTAAGAATTCTACAAGAAACAAAGTTGCTAAAATTGTGATGGACCATCTTTTTTTTTTTTACTGTCATCAATGATGGGTCTCAAGCAGAACTATTTTACCTTCCCCAATCCTATGAAAAGCTGGCAACTATTCATCTAAAACCATATTTTTTACAGCGAGTCTAACAGTAAAGACACCTCAGTGGGAGTTGTAAGTACACAAGGTTGCACTTTAAATCAGGCACACTCAACAGGTAATGCCTTTTTAATTTTCCCTCGTTTTCCCTGTCACATCCGTTTAGTCAGCGTGGTCTCTACGTGAAGCCACCTGCCTGCCTGATGGTGCCTGTTTCATGCTCTGTTAGACTTTTCAGTCACTTCCTCTGAAGCCCATGCTTGTGATGAATGAAACAACTCCACGTTGGAATAAATCATTCGTGCATTTCTACTGTAAAATCATGTTTCTGTCCTGACGCTTTGAAAACTGGACCATCTTCTAATCCCAAAATTAACACTTTGAATCCACATGTTGTCCCGTCCAAGTGTAGGTTAAGTAAATTGAGACTGCTCCGGTGATAAACTACGCCAAATAAGTGAAGCCTATTAAACTTTTCATCTGACCAGACATGACCACACTTTGACCTGACTGTATAAATTCTAACATTATCCTTTGCACGGAGGTCACATTTCATTCATCAATGATAAACAAACACAGACAAAGTCAACTGTGATGTTCACACACATTATTGACAGTGACCCTCGAGCCTGCTGCACTCGATTTCCACCTGGTGAATAACTTGATTTATCACAATGCCTGGACTCGACTTCCACCTGCACACTCTCATTCTGATGTGGACTAACATATATCCCATCACCAGTTATTCATATCTGCCCTCGAGTTCTGCTCGGAGGGAAGCAGTCCCCTCACCCCACCCCTGCCTGTGCTCTATCGATCAGATGTGCAGTTCTCCGTGCGGCGCTCACTTCATTGATCACCGCTGCCTCATAGATCCTCTTTCAGTCTTCTTTAACCGACCCTCTGAGACCCAGGGAAATACCGCTACCCGCATCACGGTGACAACACCAATCGCCTTTCCAATGAACACTAATTAGTCGTAATGAAAGGTTTATTATTGCAATGGTCGGATTGGACACAAAATCAAATGCGAGTTAGTGACCCATGAAGCAAAACATCTAAAATTTTGAATTACACAATATGAAATGTAACCTTTTCTTTTGCGACAGTCACAGCAAATTCTTCCGACTGATTTTTTTTTTTTCTCCCCAAAAACAGCGAGGCTTAGCCTGAACCTAACCACACGTGGGACATCAAAGACAGAAGTAGATCATATAGGCATGAGCTGGCAGGTGCTTTGACATGAAGCTAGTAAATCAGAGACATGTGCATTATAAACCAAGTCAATAGCAGATTATGGTAATGTGATATCCAACTGAGGGGGGCGAACAGTGACTAATATTCCACCATGTGAGCACAACAGCCATGGCAGTTATTTTTAACAACTGGAAACACAAAAATGAATCGGTCCAGGGAGCACTTTCCCTTAAAAAAGAAATAAACAGCCTGGGCTAATGCTAAATCCGATGCTTTCTGACCAAGTTTTGTCTGTCAAAGTGAAACCGAAGAGATTGATGTGTTAAGTAGCCCATGTAACCAGTCTCACGTCATGCAGACAGTGTTGCCATTGTCATTCAATACTGGTGACTCCACAGGAATGAAATAAAACAAATCACATCGTCATGAACTTGCATGTTTTTCTTTTTATATCGATGATGGCTTTGGCAGATTTTACTCTTCCAACTGTTTTCTCCTTCAACTTTGCCCTACTTCACCCGACAACCCCGTTCTCTCAGATATCCATCCGTGCACTTGAGGCAGGTGCCAGGGAGTGTGCGTGAGCATGTCTGTGTGTGAATGTGTGGTAGGAGGATTCGATTCTGGAGGAAGTGGCTGGTCATAAGAGCCAGCTGATGAGTATCACCCTCATCCGGAGCTTCATTCATCCCCATGCACAAGGGCCCATTCACCCCGTTGCTGCTTTTCACACTCGTGGACCCTGAGAGCCCCCCCGGGCACGTTCCCACACGTGCACACTTTACAGAGGTGAACTGTCACTCACTCAAGACATCCTACACAGACGCCAGGAAAAGGGCAACCAGATGCAGGCGCGCGCGCGCACACACACACACACACACACACACACACACACACACACACACACACACACACACACACACACACACACATACATAGTTTGTCTCTGCCGGATAGAGAACATTGTGTTCAAAAACAGCCCTGTTGGAGTGAGATTGGTTCTCACATATGGTACCCACTTTTGCAATCACACCCTGGCAGGTGTATACACATACCGTCACATACTCTTTCTGACATAAAACAGTAAATACACCTGATTGCTAGATTAATCTTCTACGTCACTGCGGCCCACCGTGCCTGCATTTGCTTTGGAGAAAGTGATCACTCACACCTTCCTTAGTGTTTTCTCATTTTCCCAACCCTCTCTGTTTCTCTCGTACCTACCCCCCACCACCACCACCACCTAACCACCTCCAACTCTATTTGTATTGTAATTGCCTTGGTAAACAGCACCACTTTGGCACTGAAGCAGCTCTGATAGCTTGTGTTTGGGATGCATTAAGAGTGGTGATGCAGACACCGTGTGTGTGTGTGCGTGCGCGCGTGTGTGTATGTGTTTGTTTGTGTGTCTGCAGATTGAGCGGTATGCGTCCCTCCTTATGCATGTTTTTTTTTTTTTTTTTCAAAAACGGTCGATTTTTTCTCTGATCCGACGTGATTGCTTCAACTTTCACTTTTCATTTCTGTGCAGATTTGAAGATGTCATAGAGATGCAACATTTTTACAAAAACTAAATTTTCAGATGATTTTCAGTAATTATTTACACGTCTAATCTGTAATAACCCAGAATAAAGGTAGAATACCTGCTACGTTTAATTATATCTCTTCCCTGTTTCTAAAAAATATGCACAATTCTAACAAAGTCTATGAATCCTGGACAAGCTGTACCTATCCAGAACACATGACCAACTCTAGTTGACCTGATTCAATTTGCTTTAAAAGCAGTAAACCAGCTGTGCCTGGTAATGGCAGCTCTCCATTTACTGATATGGACTCTTGGTATTAGTCTAGCTAGAATTCAGTTGGCTAAGATGAAAGCCCCAAGCAAAATGTCAATTTCATTGGCTCTCAAACATACGGCCCCTTGGCCGAAATCAGCTCGCCAGAGTCCGAGTCAGCCTGCGGGATAACCTCGCAAAAATGATACAAACAAGACCATTACCAACAATTTTTAACAAAAGTAACTATAATTTGTAATTTTTCCACATTGAAATTTAGCTTGTTCATAATGCTTTGTAAAGAAAATATATTAAATTGCACAAAGATGTAATACTGAAGAGAACATTAATGCTACAAGTCAGCACATGTGCAAATAATCTGGGATCATCTCAGACACAGACCCAACAAAATTATGACCAGATGAGAAAAGGAAAGAAAGGGTTTAATAGAAACAGTGAGCACAACTTGCTACAGTGGCCTTTTGCGGAGCAGTAGCTTCTACCTCTGTACAAAGGTATGTGTGAATGTGGAATTTTGTCAATTGTTCCGAGTGTGATCTTGACATGTTTCGCTTCTTCAGGTGCAGCATTAAGAAACATGTTTCTCATTTTGATTTAAGAGTGGATTAAATGCAACATGATAGTTTACACTGTGAACAACATCAGATATGTTTTGATGTATGACCTGTATGACCTGGATCTGATTGTCACGGTCACGTATGGAGAAAAACAAAGTCTGAATTTGGCCACGCATGTGGCTGGACTATAGAGTGCTCACAGGCCATCGGAGGAGAGGGATATGAGAAACATCTAACAGGAGAAGTTCCCAGTTGGAGTCAAACGACAACTCCAGACCCCTTAGGAGGAATTACCTCTCAGACACAGAAATCTTTCCTTCAGTTTCCACTGACTACTCAGGAACCTTTTTGCCACCTTTAAATCTCACCTGAAAACCAACCTGTTACTCACTCTGAATAAATCTTGATATAACTTTGCTTAAAATACCTCTGCAGAAGACTGCACACTATGTAGTATTTAACTCTCTGACCTCATAGTTAAAAAATTGACTTTACAAGACTTGATAGGTCCGGCGGTCCTGACTGTTTAAACTTTGCATGTTCTCGCTGTGTTTTTTCATTGTTGTTGTTATTCTGGTTTAATGATTTAGGCTAGCCTTTCTGCCAGTTTTCGTGTTCTTCCAGTGCTTGTTATCATTATTACAACTTGCCTACAACAGTGGCAAGACTGATCAGAAATGTTTAAGTCCTTCAGATAGCTCTCTTCATTTTCCTCACTGAAGACATTTCTAAAACCCAAACTGGGACACTTGAATCGACCACAGCTGCGATTAATGTTGTAAAACCTGTGCTTTTCCCAAAACCATAAGTCAACATAACATGAGGAGGGGAAAAAAAACCCTCAGTGATAAAAATCCACAGGCGATGTTGACTTCTGTCTCTACCTGATGCAGGTTTGTCGTTATTCTCTCTGCAGTTCGACGATCATCTCATTCTTTGGCCACCGACATGTTTGAGCAGCACCTGGGGGCTCACCTCCTGCAGGTAACTATCGCAGCAATCACATCCTCCCACCATCTACTTCCTGACAGCAGTTTCATAGAATCCATGCACTTTCGAAAAGGTACATTTTCCCCTTAACACCGAAAGACACATTTCATCTCTGTTTATCTGAAAAGTTTAAGAAGTATGGTTCTCTATGCAGGGCTGTGCTTTAATGTATATGCAGAGGAGCCTTTGTTTTTTTTTTTTTTTCAAATGAATCACAAGGTCAGGTGTAATTTGTGTTGTAGTGTGTTGTAGCTCAAGTCTTCCTTTTGCCACTTATAATCCCAGACAAGCTCCTAAAATTGCGTACACACACACACACACACACACACACAGACACGCATACACAGTCATATGCAAAAACACCAAATATGGTCCTTTTTTGCAGCGTATTATGTACCGGCAGCCTTTTCCCTACAGCAGTAAATAAATAATGAGAACACTGTTA
>OMNM01019229.1:34313-47013 GCA_900302745.1 Parablennius parvicornis | reverse complement strand
CTTAATAGAAAGGGCAGGTTTCTCCTGGAGAGAGTGGATGTTTGTTTGGTTGGACAGGAGGCAGTTTACTGTTTAAAGAAACAACCTAGACGCAAAAATAACAGCTGGTTGAGGTGCCTCTGAAAGCTGGTTGTAATATATCAACAAAAAAATTCAAAAAATTAATAAAAAGAAATGATGGCACTTTCAGGATCTGATTCAATCAGAAATCAGGATACAAAAATACCACAAAATACTGAAAAAAGAGAGTATAATATCTACAGGTCAAACTCCGGACTACTTTAGCCACTAGGGGGAGTAGTAGTTGCAACTGAAGTCCAACTTTCCAACTCCACTTTTGAACAGATTTCTTGAATACTTCAATATTCATACATTGAATTGGATGTGTTGGATGGGTCAGGTGTGAGATTTACCTGAAACACTCATCTCCTGTTTGAAGTGACAGTGTCAGAAGGACGAGAGTGTGTCATGGTTTTTTTTCTGACTGTCTGACCCAGGTCTGATCTTGGTTTCTATCCTGAGGTCTGCAGACAGCTGCAGAGGAAGCTTGCCAAAGGGAGCAGCTCTCACCTCCCACAGCACTGGTAATGGCTGCATTAGTGATCATTCAGCTTCTATCAACAGGTCTGAAAGCCTGTTAATGCCCCACAGGAAAGTACAACATAGCTTCACTCGGTTTACATCCACTGAGACTTTGTTTGATTGTTTTTCACTCTGTTTTGCTTCAATTGTAAAACTGTTAGAGATCATTTTAAGTTCAATAGAGACCTGTAGGAAAATGATGGAAGCTTTAAATGACGATTTGCATTTAAAAGTGTTTATTTATTTGTAATATATTTTAATGTTATCACTTGTTTTACATTTTTTCACACATTTTGACATTCCCATGAGGCCTCTTTTTATTTGTTGCCTACCAAATTGATCTAAACACATTAGCATTGAGAGCAAAAGCATGAGGTTCCTCCAAAGTGTATTCAAAGACAATCCAGAAGCACCTTGAAACACCTGAACATGTAACACTGGGATCCATTCTCCAGAAAGAAAAAACCATCATCAACATGAAATTATCTGCAAAGAACTCTGCTCTAATGGCATAACTATGAAAAAGATTTCAAACCTCAAAGCCACTTTCATACTCATTCAATCTGAAACTGAAAATGTGTCTTAGATACCTGCACAAAAATGTGAACAGGCGGTAAATCCTAATCAGTCTAAAGCTAGATCATACATTTTTGAGAAAAATTTGTTTATCTATCTTAAATTACTGAATCCGCGTATTTAAAGCAGTATGTTCATCAATCATTTTTTTTCCGCGCTTTATTCAGAATAAGATCATGAGGAGATCCAAGCTAACGTCAGACAGAGCAAACACAGAGGGACAATCACACACACATTCAGTCATCAATTAATCGGTTAAACAGTATGTTCTATCTTGGAAGAAAACTGGTGGTGACTTTCAATGACAAAGGGTGGGAGAATGAAACCATCCATTTGAATTTCGATGACAGTGCTCATCACTGATCGAACAGAGTCCAATCAGCATTACTGCAGTAAGTAAGAAAACTTTAATAACAAAAAAAGTACAATTAGAGGTTGGTGAGAGAAACTGACTGATATTTCAATTCCAAAAAACATTTTGGATTTTTTTTTATAGTACCAGCCTCATATGTAGGTTGTTGAAAATCCTTTCAAGATTCATTTATTTAAGTCTTTGTTTAAGTCTCAACGGTTGCAGAATTAAAAAATTCTGGTACTATGCATGATTTACAAGTATTAGATATGTAGTCAGAACTATGATATTCATGTGAGCCATTCAAACGTTGGCATAATAAATTTGCAAAGACTTCACGATGACAGCCTGAAATGTCACCATATCCAGAAAAGCTGTCAAAATGCCCAGCAGCCCCAGCAGTTAAAGTCAGGTCACTCATAGTCTGCATCTATAGTTTTCATCAGCAGGCCTTTTCATAAACTTGAAGGGTGTGTGAAGGGAATTAATCAGGAGTGGCATCATGGGAGATCTTTAACGTGAGATCTGAGAGTCCGATTGCGACCTTCCTAAAGGTTACTAATGACATCAGATATGAAAGGCTGCCATTTGGATGTTCTCAGTGTAAGTTTGCGTTGGTCTGCAGAGAAGCAGGCAAAACTGCAAAGGTGCTGCTGGTGTCCTATTTTTGGAGAGGCTATCAGCCACCCAGCGGCATAGGTCTGAGTGACAGGACAAGTGTTGAACTGGACCCCGCCCCTCGCTCATTTGGAGCAGGCATTCCTCAGTGTAAGCAGACACAGACCTCCTCCTCCCTCCCATCATATTTCACTCTCCTTCTCCCTCTATCTCTTCTTTGGCGATGATGGTTGGCCCTCCCTTTTGTATGGGTGGGCGCTCAGAAACGTGTTTGTGTGTATGTGTGCGTGTGTGTGTTTCGGTGTGTGTGTGTGCGTGCGTGTGTTTGTGCTCAGGTGTGAGCGTTGGCCTTGGAGCTCAGAGGGAAGTCAGCACCCGGACAGTGTGGCAGGCAAAGAGCAGGTCAGAGCTCTCGAAGGGGGCCCTGACTGCTGACCATGGGGCCGACACACTGACGGGGCCCCCTTGCTGAAATTATCAAGAACCAAAGAGAAAGGGAAAATAACCACACAAAAAAAAGAAAAGAAAAGAAGAAGAAGAAAACCAAGAAAGCAGAACAATGGTCGCTGAGGAAGTGATAATCACGTTGTCTGGTGGAGCACCATGGGGCTTTCGTCTCCAGGGAGGCGTGGAACATCAGAAGCCACTTCAGGTGGCGAAGGTAAGCCAGGCCACCCTCAGGTTGGACGAAAGCCAGCATTTCGTCGCTTTCAGAGGGAACGCTGGAAAGTTAAAGACTGGGTTTGATTTCTTAGCCTTACAAAGCAGACGTGAAACATCAGCCAAGATATATTAGATCGCGGTTTAAGGAGCTGTGAACAAAGCTGAAATGGAATATTGGCTGACGTGCAGGTTGGTTTGGGGCCTGAACATGAGTCATGACCCTGTTTCAGAACGATGTGCATGCAGAGGTGTACTGATGATTGATTGGGTGAACTTTAAACTTCAAGTACAGCTAGCTGGCAAACTAAGGCTGCCAAATATCTTCCACTGACGTCTTCCTGTCTTATTAAACTTCATAAAACTTTTGAAATGATAGTTGGATTTATTGCAAGCATCCGAAGTTGCCTGCATTCCTTTCTTGGTGTGTCATTAGCAGGTAGCCCTGACTTTGTGCACCTTGCACTGATTGCCATTTGTTCTTTGTGCACATTATACAAAACATTTTGGACATTTCATTGTAATTCTAGTATCTTCTTGGTGAAAACCTTCTATATTCTATATTTCTATAAATTATTCACCCCTAAATACAGTCTAATGAATAAAACTGAACTACATTTTAGTAAGAAACTTGAATTAGCTCAGTCGTGTTAAAGTTTGAAGACTGTGATTTATTTGAAAACATTGTGAAAGTGAGAAGCAACTATTCTTGTAAAATCTAGGTTTTTCACCCCTTCAGGTTTTGGTCTAAAAAAATCAGTGATACATAAAACTGAAGTTATTCCCCTTTTTAAGTACAAAAAAAACCCAACATACATTTACATCAGAAATATAAATCATATTGTAGGAAATATTATTTGTTGGATGTATGAAAATACATTTTAACCTTGTCATTCCCATATGGAGGAGCTCATCTCATTTTACTCCGCAATAGCAAATTCTTTGTAAGGAGGAATTTGGTAGCTACATTCGGCGCAACTGATCTATATTTGAGAAGTAAAGTTTGAAATGATATCCAAAATGAAATATATACTGGGGAATGGGATTAATTAGGATTACAGGAAGAAAAAAAAATAGGTCCTTTGATAGTTAATGATAATACATATGGAGAGCACAACAAGGTCAAGAAGGTAAAGTTGAAACATCTTTTGGCTTCAAATTGATAATTTACTTTATTCATATCATTATGAATTGCATTGTTAAATATTTGATCCATAGCTGTTGTCTTTTATTTTGATAAGTTTTGGACACAGAAATAGTTGCGCTATCTTGAATATAATTCTATATAGCAGAATTATTCATCCTGATATGATTCCGTTCAGGTTTTAAAACACTTTGTGACAGATTTTCCATGCATACATTCATACTCGTGACTTATGCTTTCAATAATTGTTGACCGAGCAAAAGTATTTTTCTACGTTGCTATTTATAGTTGAGAAGCAGTCGGGTCTTGAGATCAGCCAAGGTGTGTGTTTCAGCTCAGTACTAAAAAAATGACCCCATACACTACTTTTGAACACCAATATCTCGAGAAGATTTCTTTCCCGCGGTTCACAAAGAAATGAAACACTGATTGTGAAAAGTCTCAGGTTTTCTGTATTGTTACTGTTTCAGGTATTTCAAAAGCAGGCAGGTCAAAATGACCTTCATCAGCTTTTTAACCAAACGTCCAACTGATTTATCGATAATATCTTTTAACTGTTATTCACACTTGGAAATGACATGTCTTTGTATGTTTTTGGTGTGGGCGTGTCCAAAAGTGTTCATCAAAGGACACAAAAGTCACCTTTATGTTGCTGAACAGCTGCTCGTGTCTCACCATCCAAACCCACATGCTCCTTCACCCCTGAGAGCAGGAAGACAGTTTCAGTGTTGTCAGGTCTCATAGTGAATCGTCTGTAACAGGTGGAGCAGTATGGCGCCTCACTCAGAAGTGTGTCAGTGCTCGGTTCACTCCTGCGCGAGCCTGCATACGCGTGTATGTATGTTTATTTATATGGCTTTCTGTGTATTTCTGTGCAAATCCATGTGGTGTATGTGCGTGAGCACAGAAGGGTATTATAACTGTGATTTACAACCGCAAGGTGACTGACTGAATGAATAACTGCCACCCAGTGCTACAAGCATGCACAGGCCACTTTGAAAGGCTTAGCTAAATGGGGACTTGGGATTTCATTACAGTCAAGCCAGAATAGCTGGAAAGAAAACTAATTAGGACAACCAAAGCAACACTTCCTTATCTCTGAGGAATATTCATTTGATGCATGCTTTACCACCAGAATGCAACCAGCACTGCAGTCAGTGTCCTTTCACACGTGAACATTGGATTTGTGCTTTGAATTTACTGTGTTCCATACTGGACATTGCTTTCACAGACCTGAGGCAATTTAGGCTGGGCAAAACGCCACGATCCTGACAGACATCAGGCGCAAATAGCAAAGCACTAAATGAAGATGGCTGCTGGCTGGCATTTTCCTGTTAAAGTGTGTATGAGTGCTGCACTCAAGCTGTAATATGTGGCATATGTCTGCAGCGAGATCGAGCTGTCAGGAGCAAACCTGCTTTCCGTCAGTCACAATCACAAACCGGGACAAGACAGTAGCATAGCTCCGTCAGGATTTTATCTTATATCCTTTGGCACGACAGAAATTGAAGACACTTATCCCACTGAAATACTATTATTGGAGTAGAGAAGAATCTGAAAGCGTGCGTTCTCTTTTAGCACTGTACATTGCAGTGTACCCGTGAGTTCCCCCAGATTGCCTCCAGGAGAGGCTGCAGATCTATTCTCTGATTCCTTGTTTATAAAAATAAACACTGGTGGATAACCTGATTTTCATGCACATACAAAACCAGAAGCCTTAAAAAACAAACAAACCACAAATAAACTGGCAAGTAACCAGGTCTAATCTACATTAAAATGTCTTGTTATGGTTTTCTTTAACTTGCAAATTTATTCTTTAATATTTCCAGTTTGGGAACCACTGGTTCCCACTAACAAGAATTATGACACAATGAGAAATGCAAAGCGTAAGAAGAAAAACATGATTAATATAGACATAACATTTTATTTTATTGTCAATATTCAGATATAAAAGACTCCCTTAACATTTATTATAAATGCTTAGACACCTGAAAGCTAATTTAGAATTTTCCAACAAAGGGTTTCAAAGTGATATTGTCTATCTGTGATGTCAATTTTTCTCTCCTGTTCTTGTGCAGGTACGAAAACGGAGCAAGGCATGCAGGGCTGGCCTGCAGGAGGCTGATGAGCTGGTGTCCATCAACGAACAACCATGTGGAACGCTTTCTCACGCCCAAGCTATGAACCTCATTGACAGCTCCCCTGGAATATTACACATCCGGGTGAAAAGGTCTGAGGAAGACAAGGTTTACACTTCTACTAGTTGGGCAGCACCACTGACCCAATGTGATGAATCCAGAGAAAAAAATATCTGTATATAAAACAAGTCTAAGACTTGATACAGCTGTCTAATACAAGACAACAAACTAAAAACAAACACAATACATGTGTCTGCTGCTAATGCTGGAGACAGATTCAGATTCATCAGGTTCTAATTTAACAAATTAAACTATAATTGCAGCTCTAACATCCCTCATTTTGCTTTACAATTACCTTGACGTTTTTCCTTTTTTTTGCAGAGCTCCTGCTGGTTTTCAGTCTGTGGTCCTTATGACTCGAGCCCCATCTCCACGTATAGATAAAGAATACCGAGCCACACTTCAAGCTATGTCGCCAACCCACCCTCACCATGCACCTGTCCGTGAGGTGCACCGCAGCCGCTCCTCCCTGACCAGTGGTCTGACTTCTCCTCCTGGCAGTGAGGCTTACTACGGTGAGACTGACAGTGATGCAGACGTTGCGGGTTATGAGAGGCAGCGCAGACAGAAACGCCGCAGCCCCAGTAACTCCAATCCTGCGAAACCAACAGGGCGAACCTCTCCTGAGGGTGGCGAGACATCAGAGATGAGTGGTTATGACAGCGCTCCTGATGCAAACGTTAACCCCCGTCTGTTGGAAGGACGAGGGGGAGATGGAAATGGTGGAGGGGGGCTTCCAGGCGTGGCGAGAAGGGAAGTGATATACCAACCACCAGGTCCAGGAATGTGGTCTTCCCAGACATCCACTGAGACTTCCTCCATCATCTCCTCAGCAGATGACCAGGGTCCACGAGATGGAGGGCAGGAAGAGGATAGTGGCTTTTTAGAGCCTGCTAATGTACCTCTGGTCTCCCCTGAGAGGGCAAAGGAAGCTCTGATGCTGAGATCACGCAACCAGCTTGTGCCCATGGTGGGTCCTGTAAATAATCCCATTGACGAGGAGCTCACAACAACATACATGGAAAAGGCCAAGCAAGCCAGTGAGTATTGATCACCCACATGGACACGTCATTTATACGAGTAATTGATACATTATTAAAAGATCCCACTAGTCGATTCCAGACTAAATAACAATACCAGCATTGCTGTTACATTTTACAGAAGTAATATGATCCTCCGATTTGTGTTTTGTTTCAAATTTTTTGACACTGATACAGCCTGTTCAATTTTGTGTTTTTGATACATCCTTATCTGCCTTTCATTTTTCTTGCAAATGAATACGCAATTTATATAATTATCAGCCAGTCGTCTCTATTACTGGAGAAAAGGTTCTAATAATAAAAATATATCTTTATATGACGATGTGAAAAACAATATTTGCAGATCAACAAACTGTAAATTCAAGGTTCAACACGTTGCACATCACTACAGCAAGGCTAGTTTTTAATTTTTGAGTTTGAATCTAAATTTGAGCCAGGATGACCACATCCCTGTCTGTTCATCACTATTACTAAATGTTACATTTTCTTTAACGTCAGTAGCTCTGAGTATGGTGGGCGTGAACTTCAGTCAAGCCGTTAAAACAGGCCTATGTGGTTTACTATATTTACCTTCAGTAATGCATGTAAAACCCCAGCTATTTATCTGTGTGCACCGAAAAGCATGTGCAGCTGTTTTTAGGCATCAAATAGCAAAGCGAGGATGCTCTCATTTTCACTGCCGTGCTTTCTATCTTAACATCGGTTCTTTAAATTTTGCCAAATTTTGGCATTCATGAAATTTGTTTCAGAACATATAAAGTCAATATTTATTCTTTACTTTTGAGTCAAAGATTGTAGAACAATGTAAATCTTTAAAATAATTTAATATAAATCAGTATGTCTTAATGTTTCAACTTTGAAAAGAGTTAAGGAAAAAAAAGAAAATGAGAGAACAGCAGAGAGTATGTGCTGATATTGACCAAGCATTCTCTAACCCCACATTCTCTAGGAAAAGTTGTTATCCTGTTCATCGTCTGCAAAAAGCTCAGGACAAAAAGTGCAGTCATCTGGCTGCTTTAAAAATTACCCCTGTAAATACCCCTTGAGTGCAGAGACATTCTCATGTCCTACTTAGGAACCACGTCCAAGACAAATTAAGAACTCCCTTCAATGGAAGTTCTCATTTGTGTAATAGAATTGGGTTGCCAATGATAATCTGTTTAATACTATAGCAAGTTAAAGGACATGTTGTGGCTGCCCTTTGAAGTTCTCCTTCCAGTCACCTAGAACATACAACTTTCCACTAGCTTGTGGTTTTTCCACTTAAGTTAGATGTCAGATGTACATAAGCCTAATAATGTGCAAATGTATCCTTCACCCCAGCTAATGTGAGAAGCTAAAGGCTTGTCTGGAATTTCCCCGGAAGTGCTTCTGTGGCAAGTTAAGAGATGGAGGCCTGCCACCGGCAGTCAGAACAGGTTTAGCTGCTCATGTCAGAAACATTTCTAGGTTTAAAAAGTCAAATCTTTTAAATCAGAAATCTCTCATCAAAGTACTTACAATTAAGTGCAGCAGTTTATAATAGCAATGGCTTTCATATTCTGCAGAGCTGAACCGGGGAGATACACTTCAGGACAAGAATGTGAAAGAAGCCAAAAGCAAGTGTCGAACAATCGCATCACTTCTGACAGATGCTCCCAACCCTCACTCCAAGGGGGTGCTGATGTTCAAGAAGAGAAGACAACGTTCCAAGAAGTACACCCTTACCAGTTTTGGAAGTGTTGATGAAGATATGTGTCATGATTCACAAGAGGAAGATGGTGCATTTCCTGGCAGTGAATCTGAGTTTGATGAGGATGGCTTCTCAGCAGCTCCAGACCCAACTTGGGACAGTGACTACCTGGATATGCTGGAGAAGAGGGCGACGGCAGGCACTGAAGGACGAGGAGATGGAGTGGAGGATGCTTCAAGTCCAGGTTTGAGTAACACTACAGGTAAGGGTGCCCAGCTGTTTGAGCAGCAGAGAAAGAGGGTTGCTGAGCATGCCAAGAAAGTAGAAGCAGCCCAACCTCAAGCCCCTCCACTATCTCAGGAACAGTCCCAGATGTATCAGTTGCATCCAGAAGCACAAACACAAATGCAACTGAACCTTCAGCCACCACCATCCTCACAACCAATGCTATCTCCAGGTCCAGGTCCAGCCTATGGAGTGCCTAACGAGGATCCATCCAACTCTGCAGTTAGCTCAGTCAGCATGGTGATGTCTCCTCCACCTGTTGCACCTAAACCTGGAACTGCCTCGGTGACTGTTGTACCCAGTCCTGTAATGCCAGGTGAAACACCATTACCAGAACTACCAGCAAGTAGCGTTCTCAACAGGACGGCTCGCCCTTTCACCCCTGGTTTCATCAGCATTCGAGCTGCGACTGCCCCAGTAACTTTCAGACCACCGGTCACAAAGACACCCCAACGTCCTGTCTCATCTGCTATTTTGTCACCGCCATTCTCCACTGCCTCTGAACTTAACATCGATACTTCACCTTTAACTTCTCAAATTCCCCATGGAATTCCCCCAATGTATTCCCCACCATTCGCTGTACCTGCTAGTTCCTTTGCTCCAACACCAGAAGCCTACCCTCCAGCCTTTTCCAGCTCAGCTGAAACAATGCAACCATCGCCTCCAGTATTTACTCCTCATCAGGCTCCATTTGCAACTGTGATCCCACCATCTGCATCTTCAACACAACCAATCTCAACAGCACCAATGGTATATGCCCCTGTTCCTCCAAAAGTCCAAATCCCCAGCTCAATAGATCCAGTACCTTCACTTCAAGGTCCATCTCCACAGCCACCTGCACCACAACTGTCCACAACACCAATAGCTCCAGTGTCAGTGGTTTCTCAGCCCGAAAATGTACCCCCAACCCCTGTTCCTGGTCCAGGAGGGCGCACAGGAATTTTACTTGAGGCTAGACGGCGTGCTGGAAAACCCAAACCTATGTTCAATGTGCCAGAGGTTAAAAAGAACTCCCCCAACCCTGATCTCTTGAATATGGTGCAGAACCTAGATGACAGGTCTGTTAGATATAAACAGGGCCAACCCGATGAGCCTCTCTATGATGGCGGTGACCAAGAGTCTTTTGAGGCTGGAATGGGGAGAATGCCTCCCCCAGTGGCGCCCAAGCCTCGAGTCGTCCATGAAGTACCGCAAATTATTCAAGCAGGGGGAAAGGGAGCACAATTGTTTGCTAAAAGGCAAAGTCGCATGGGAATGTATGTGGTGGACACCCCACCTCAGACCCCTTACCAACAGGAAGTGGCATCTCATAATACAGTTCAGTTCCTCGACTCTCCCCAAAGTTCTACCCTTCCCTCACAGTGGAAATACTCCCCAAATGTCCGTGCACCTCCACCCATTGGGTACAATCCACTTTTGGCCCCATCAATTCCTACTGGTCCTCAGAAGGATACAAGCAAGCCAGATGGCCGAGGCAGAGGAGGCTCCCAAAGAGAGGGGATCAAGGCTCTGGATTTCATGAGAAGGCAGCCTTATCAGCTCAACTCTGCCATGTTCAGTTATGGAGGCAGCGCTGCTAATCTGTCCTCCATGCCTTCCTACCAGGCCCAGCAGGGTAACTATGCTATGGTTGGTAGCTCATTAACCTCACCTCGACAGATCCCTGTCAAAACAGCTCGAGTCTATGAGATCAAGCGATTCTCCACACCTACACCCATGTCAGCTCCCACTCTGACTCCTAAAGTCATTGCACCTCGATCAGCCACAACCCTGGGAGAGCGTCTGTCTTATTCTGGCATGACTTCGCCACCTCCTGCTCAAGCCCATCTTTTACCACCAGCATCAACCCCGATGTCACCTCCCTCTCAACAAACAGGACCGCCCAGCCTCCCAAAGTTTGCCGCAGCCCCTATTCCAAACCTTGCGCCCCCATCAGTCCCTACACCCTATACTCCAGTATCATACACTGGTGGGCTCCTGACAGCCAAGCAGTTCCAGAGTGCTCCAGAGCTCAGTATTATGGCCTCTTTGCCTCCACTTAAATCAAACCCTATCCAGGCACCCAAACCACATTTCGTTGCCACCAAAGGAGGCGTTCAACCGCGCGTCTGGAGGCCAGGGGCAATGTGAACAGCAGCTGAAGAGGTATTAACCCATATAAATATCTTCATGCTTATGGACTGAAAACTTTAAACAAGTCCAGCAGCATCTTTCAGAATTCTCTGTATGTCTCTTGTTATGTCTTTATTGTCTCTTTTGATGATGCATCACACCATCAAACTATATAACACGAGATGATAAAAAGGCTTACATATACAGTTAAAACTCTGAAACGTGTCAAGCTCTTTCATTATGTTAGAATCTGAATTCAAGGAATTGGGTTGAACCACATACATTTTGTTTATAGTGCTTATGACAGTTATTCTGCTGCTAACAATGTGACAATAATAACAATACGGTCTATTGCCATATACTCTAAGCTGTGTAGTCCACCATACGCCTGTCCTGGAGGAGGTTTGTGTAAGGCTCATGAAGATCTCTTCTACTATTTTAGCAGAAACACAATCAAAACAGAGCCTGTACTGAATTATTCTTTGAAACTTGAAATACCTGAAAATAAACGAGCTGCAGGTCTGTGAACCGGATTGAACCACTGAAGATTAAGTTGTGTCATGTTGACAAGGGGAGGTGGTTTTTGTCTTTGAATGTATTATTCTCAGAAACTGTCCTACTGAAAGATGTGCATAAAGGTTGTTGTTTTTTTTCTTTCAAATATATGCTCTCTGTTGCATAATCAAGGAAGAAACGTGATAGCTTAGTTCAAAGGCCCATGTGATGCATTTGAAAACTGTAAATGTTATTAAAGAATTCAGCTCATCAATGAGCTACAAGTTAACACAAGGTATCCGCTTGCAAGGTGTTAGTGAGGTTGTGCTACATACCTCTGCGACTATAATCAGAGAGACATGCACAGGTCACATTCAGCTCATTGAACGGACACTTGTCATTGGATATCACGGCTTCCGATTGTTACTAAAGCACACCCGAGGCTTTTTAGTATCAGTGTGATCTATGCAGATATATATGTAAATTCTTAAATTTTATTAAACAAATAACACAGTTGAAGGAATGTGTAGTTTGTTCTGTTTAACTTTCGATGAATCTGAAAGGAATCAAGGGAATGTCGATGGAGTATGGGGCACGAGCATTTTAAGTGTTCAAGGACCAGGAATGGCTGTGAAGGGGATTGTGGGTATTATGTAGGGTAGATTGTTGAAGGACGTCCCAGTTCGGTTCCTGCTTGACATTTTTTCAAAATGGTCAAGATCAAAGGGAATAGAACAGAGTCTACCGATCAGGCCTAACATCCCACAGCCTTCAGTAATTAAAATGGGACGGTCAGGAAAGTTTGATGTGAAACAAAAGAAGATAGAATGAAGAACAGATTAGCTGATATTTTTCCATTTATAATGGCTATCAGTGAAAAGTAAGACGATATACTTTAAATGGCTATGTACCTTAAAATAATAGACGTTATAAAGGACAAGTACAAAATAAGAAATTATTTTGTTG
>OMNM01019229.1:2338-34202 GCA_900302745.1 Parablennius parvicornis | reverse complement strand
GTGATATACATGTTTTTGACAGTAGCTGGATTATATAATAAGTGTGAAATGTTTGTTATAATGCTGAGAAGAGGTTTATACTGACTAGAGGACAAAACATTTTTAGAGGAATAAAATTAGACTTGAAAGCTCTCCTGTTGTCTGACCTGTCTGGTTTTGTGCTGCCCCCTGTTGTCCAAAGTCTGATCCTGCTTATTCTCTGTTGAATATAAAATACGGACTTGCTTTTTGTGTGGATATGTTTAATATGAAACAAATATGAGGAATTTAAAAGTCATTTGACAATAGAAAGGAAAACGCACAACAGAGAAAGAAACAACAAATATAAAAGTTAACAAATAATGCAATAAATGCATTGTATTACATCATCAACAAACGTCAAAAAGTACTCAAGTTTAAGACCAAGCACCGGACTTGAACAGTTCCAAGCCACTCTTACACCGTGCCACTAACAAAGTCCACAAAATTACAAAAATGCTTTTTTGGAAACTTTTGGAAACATTAACACACTGAAATTCTTTAACAATGAGGTGTCCAATCAACATGAAGGAAGCACAAATTAAATAACCACAATAGCACAGACTGCCACAGGCAGTGATCATATTTAGGACAATTACTACAACATGACTGATACTGTTTCAGTCCATGAAAAAGATAAACCATCCATTGAAAATCCATCCTACATGTATGTAGGTGTACATACATACACCTACATCATCAAAATCAACAGAATCACAGCTAAATCCAAACTCCTGTCCTTCCATTTAATTAATAGAGAATGTAAATGGAAAAAATCAGGATCAGGATGACAACAGATGATTTAGGTAATGTAGAAAGTAATCAATGGGAATTAATAAAGTCAAATGGAGCATTTTAAGTGAAATACAAAATCTTAAGTGTAAGAATTCTGCCATGTGGCAGTACAATTTTAAAACACCTTCAGCTCACATTGAGAATATCCCTGGTTCAAGTCCTGGCTCGGGGGCTTTTCTGTGTTTTCTCTGGGTACTCCTGAAACATGAGTTGGAGGTTATAAATAAGTCCAAACGGTGTGAATTAGAGTGTAATTGACTGGCGAACTGTCCAGGATTTACTCTGCCTTTGCCCTGAAGTGGCTTGGATGGGCTCCAGCTCTACGTGGCCATAAGTTGGATAGAGCAGGAGAGAAAATTAGTTGGATGGAATCAAAGAGGGCATGTTAAAAGCAATAAAAATCAGCAATGATTTATACCTGCTGAGCATAGATTGAGAACACAAAGGTGTTAAAAGGTGAGGAAGGATGAGCCCCCCCTCCCCAATGCAGAGCTGCCATATTGTTCTTCTGAAATCAAAGTCAAGTGATGTTCAGTTAGATGCTATTGGAATAGGCAATAAAAAGCATAACTCTTCATGTGCTAGTTGTCTGGTATGGTCATGGTTTATTTATGGTCATCTGCAGCTTTTATAAATGTTACCATTTCGGTTTTATACAAAACACTTATGTTATAAGTATAAGAAATGTCACATTTGCTTGCAATACATTCAGTTATAAAAATATGTGTCGTAAGTAATAAACAGATTTAATCTCCTTTCTTTTTTAACATTATTTTATTTATCTGAAAATTACTTTCACACAAAAGATTATTGCTCTCTTTTTGAGGACATTAATGTGCAATATGCATTTATTAATCACAATGAGTGAAGGTAGGTTTTTCATCCTGGACCGTCCATCAGAAGGCAAACACAGAGAGACAAACAACAGCACACACTCACATTCATAGCTGTGAACATTATAGGGTAAGAAGTTGGTCTCAAATACATGTTTTTGGATGGGAAAATGAAACTGGAGTGTTTAAAAAAATAAAAATAAACACACACAGACTCACACACACACACACACACACACACACACACACACACACACACACAGGGGGGCAGACATCTCAATGCCCAAGATTAGAGGATCCGACTTCTAATGTTTTTTCATATTTAATGGCTGAATTGACTCGCCTGAACCTCAGGAAAAGATGCAAAAACTGTGACTTTGAGGCCGAGACCAGACGGGCTGGTCCAGTGTGTACCCTGCCTTATTCTCATAGTAAAGAGTGACACACTCCAACTTGTTATGCAACCAAATCTATTTAAAGCCAATGTGAAAAAAATAAATAGATGGAAAAGTTGATGTGAGCGAGTAACAACTGCCAGTCCTCCAAATTGAACACCTGCTTCGATACATGTTTGAACTCTGATGAAAATATGCCACAATGTTTTTGACTCCATTATATATAAAATTAGCTGACACGTGATAACTCCTGGCTAATATTTACTTACCTTCCTGTTTGCAAATTGTGTTTCTTGGATAGATTGCCTAGTTTGTAATCCTGGGTTCTACCTGAACAGAGCTCAATGTACTTCACAAGACAGACGATAAGATTCTCCTTTCCCAACAGGACTCTTTCCTCTACATTGAGCTTGGAAAGGTCTTTTGAAGAAAACTTCATTTTTCAGCAAAGAAAGAGCAATGCCTGTCGAAGCAAATATGGCATTTATTGACACAGTTCTTGAAGTTTGATTATCATGTTATTATGACAAACTCCAACAGAATGGGAAAACCAATAGGGGAGCAGTAAATCATGATAGCAGATTACAAAATTTAAATTGAAAAGGGAAAAGATGAGATTTTGGCAGTTTATGACAAAAAGTCAGACTTCATGGATAGAAATCATAAAGTTATCATCTCAGCATCTTGAACAACCTGAGGAGTTGGAGGTTTGAGGGATTTGCTTGGAGACCCACTGGTTACCTATCAAGTTTTAGGTGAGCAAACTTCAAGTTTAATGCTTGCTAACTTCTAGTCACAAATTCATCAGAGGGAGAAATAAATTAATTAAAAAAAAAAAATTAAGATTATTGTGAACCCATAAAGATCACAAAGGTTTCAGAATCAGATCATTTTTCCGGCTTAAAAACAGAAGATAGTCGTTAATGTGTTAAAACCAGTAAAACCTCGTAGAATAAGATCGTATTGTACAGATATTTATTAGGACCTCACACACTAGCTGTGCGTGGTGTTGAAGTTTGGTGGCTCTGCTCTGGGCTTAGTTACTGTAACAGATAAAAAAGCTCCTCCTCCGCCCAGGAGGTGCAGGATTTGATGGATTAAAGCTGCTCCCAAGATGGCAGCGGTTCGAACACAGAACAACCAGAATGCTTGCAGCATTTTACAGACTAGCTCAGGGCTTTTAGTTTAAGATTGAAAAAAAGTTTTGTTTTAACCAAAAAAGACAAAAAAAAGTTAGCACCTGAGTTTTGCCATATCTTGTTTGCAAGTGTTGCAATTTTATATTTTCATTGTAACAGTTCAAAATGGATTTGCATGTGCAAGAATTAACAGTTTTTACTTGTTGTCTAGCTTCTACTCTGTTGTCCCTTTATAGCCGGGGTGTTTATTATGGTGCTGGAGGGCCCCCATCCTGCATGCTTCAGGTTGTTCATTGGTGCATCACACAGGACTGTAATGGGGAGTTTTTAGAGCTTAGTGATCCATAAATATTGGATTTAGGTGTGTTGAGGCTGTTAGATATCTAAATCATACAACACAGGGATCTCCAGGCTTACATTTTGTCATCACAGTTGTACCTCTTCGCCATGGTAAACTTTTTTTTTTTTTTCATAATCTCAGATTTATAGCCTGTCAAATAGTTCACATGAAAAAGGTTACATTTATTTGGATTTTTATTCATTTACTTCAGAAGTAAAATCTTTAACTACTATTTTGATTCTACACTTCACTGCTCTCATATTTTTTTGTAGGGAGTTTTAACTGCCAATCTTTCACCACTGAGAGGCACTGTGGGTCTGCGCTGCGCTGGACTCCTCCAGCCTGAGCATGCACTCAGCTTGACATTTTATTGCCAACCCCACTCACAGGGTGCCTATATATAGGGCTGTTAATATCCAAACAGAGGACTATTTATACATGATGGGGATGACATTTTGCCAGGTCACAGCTGTAATTAAGAGCTAGTTCCTAATTTAACAGCTAAATAAAGATTGTATATAAAAAAATTTAAAAATTAAAAAAAGGGATGCAGCTTCTGGAAAGTTTCTATTTTAGAATGAACGGAAAGCATTTTGTACAGTATCTTCCATGCAATTCATGCAACAGATACAGAGGTACTGTATTTATTCATTGCTTCCACTGTCGGCTGATACTAACATTTGTCATGGCACACTTTGAGAATACTCGTTTAGTATATATGATTTCAACTGATACAAAATGGAAAATATTCCACTGGCGTTGACAGTACAGGACTGATATGCAGCAGGTAACATTTGATTAGATAGAAATTTGAGATACTGCAGTAAGAGCTACACTATTTTTAGAAACAAATATTACTTATATCATAAAAACATTATTATTTTATACATAATTACAAAGTTGAAACAGTTCCAAAAGCAATCCCATCAACATTGCACATTTACTTGAGGAGATCCTCTGAAAGTCCTCAATCTAATCTGAGGACTCATAAACACCTGAAACTCAACGAGAACACTCTGGATTGTGTTGCATCAAATATAGTTTAAAATTCAAATCATAGATGAGTTTATGAAGCCTGATCTGTATCTTAAGATGCCTAATTAATGGCATTTTGTGCATTTTTTTAAATCACAATGTTGCAAGCATTTTTCTCATTAGAAAAACGTAGATAATTCTAAAGAGACCTGACTGCAACAGAGAAGAAATGGGAGGTTATTGACTGAATGTATATTACATTCATGGGTTAAGTGACTTATAAAGGGAGTTTTATGTATTCCCAGTCTTTTGTCTTTCCAATGGAGGCCCTAACACTAAAGGACAGAGATACCTCAGCTGTTGGATAATGGATGTGGAAAGCTTTACTATTCCTTTGACACTCTGTGCCCATTTTTTTCAAGCTTTGAATTTTGCATGGAGTCCAGCAGTCCAACTTTTAACAACATCACAAGCATAATATTTGATATTATACTATTTGGGGTGCGTGTGAAACTATGGTTTCAGGGTGAAGATTAACACATGTACAGTCATATGACGCTGCACATAAACTGAAAATGTGAAAATCTAGTGTCAGCTTAGAGTCTTGCAGGGGGTAAAGGAGATAACTGTCTCTGTGAAACACAAACTGGCATCGCCATAATAAACACACACACACACACACATACACACACACACACACACACACACACACACACACGCATATACTTAACTGTCATCTTGCACTTGTACATATTCTACTTGGCCCTGTGTCTCTGTGTACCCCAAACACACCCCAGAGTCCTTTGAGGTTATCTTATAGCCGAGTCTAGTTCCTCCTCGTTCTGTGCAACTAAATATAGGCTTCTGAACCATCTGTGAGAATGATTTTGTTCCCTTAATATCACCATCAGCACTTTGAGCCGGCCAACAGAGAATTCCCCCCCACCTCCTTCTTGATACCACCTCCCCAATTCCTATTCATACTCTTAACCTCATCCTCCTCCTCCTCCCGTCTTGACACCAACACACCCCAACCCTCTGGAAGATCTACCAGCTGAGTGTTGGGTGGGTTTCGCACTTCCCGGGACCTGCGTCCAGCCATACGTAGGGGTCGGAGGCACTGAGGGATTTGTAAACTTGCGATCAAGATCGCCCGCTCTGAGCCCAGGGTCTCCTCTTCACTGTTTGGTATTTATAGGCTTGTCTCTACTCCAAGGATTACAACAAAAACTCGGTGAGTGGATCTGCATCCCATCAGTGTGTTTTGTTCCATGAAGAGACCAACAGCTTGGGTTTCATATCTGGACACCAGGGGAAAAAAAAAAACTGGGAGGAGGGGATTAATGATGAGCAATTTGTTCCCTACCCATGATTTCTGGTGGTTGTGCAGCTGATCGCCAAGAGAGAAAAATAATGGAAAATGATCTGAAGAGCTTAGTTAGGATTGTTCCTCAGCTGTTTGAAGCCCCAAAGGAATTAGAAACTAATTAGAGAAGCAAAATAGCTCTGCTGGTCACTTGGCTGCTTTTAGATTTTCCTGGTATTTCTTGGTACGTCTTAAGATGACAGAGGGAATGGGTGAATGTGCTGACCATCCTTCTCTGTGGGCGTTGCAGAGATTTTATATGGTGATACCAAACCCTGATAGGGGGGTGGAAAACCTGAGTGCAGAGTTCTCTCAGCTTGTAATTATTTTGAGAACTTAAAACAGCACCAAAATCCTCCTCGTTAATAACCATTAGCTGCTCCTGTTGTCACTCCTGTTTCAAGAGAAGGCCAAACACCGAGAATTGTTTCCTGGAGGTGTGTATTGTGTTCTGTGTGGAGTTCGTTTGATAGTTGAATGACGCCATCACACGTCGCTAAAATGTCTTGGCTGGAAATGACTTTTAAAAATAGCTGCCGTAGGTTGAGTTACAGCCTGTGGATGTGATGTGATGTTTTGCCACCGATTGAACCTTAAGGAGACTTTGGGTGGCAGCTCAAGGTGCTGATGTCTGCACAGTAAAATGAATAAAATGCACAGTGCATTTATACAAGTTTGCAAAAGAAAGTGGTGCAAATCCACAAAGGAGGTCAGATAAGTTGCAAAATAAGTTGGCTCCTCTTATGTGATACTGTGTCATGTGATACAGAGAAAAAGTAGCACTTCTTATTTGCCTGTCTGAATGTAGCCATACTGTAGATCGGATGAATAATATTATCAATAATTCATGATCCAGAGACAAAAAAGTACCAGAATCCCCTGACCCCCAATTTGCGCCCAAACTAATGCTTGCGTGTGTTTACGTCAACTCGGCGTGTGTGTACAGATCTTGTGTCACCAAACAAAACTGAAACAGGCCATGAGCTATATGTTTCCTATGGGTCGGACATCTGCTTCACGAGGGAATGTGGGGAATCTGAGGTCACTGACATCCTCCTTGAACTTGAAAAATGAGGAGGGCCTGCTCCGTCTGTCTGTCTGAAACATTCAGATCTTATGGATTCACTTTCAGTGCTTCTTGGCACTGGAGGTGAAGAGTGGCCCTATGAGGCAGGAGCTTAATATTAAAACTAACACACACAAAAAAAAACCTTTTGAGTTTTATTCCTGTCAACTAATTGTATTGAATATGAAAATATGAATCACAGTAATAACACAAATGAAATATGTCAATATTATAATAAACATTCTGAAATGTTGCATGTTATGTAAGTTGAATATATACCTTGAAGTAAAATATTAAGAGGAAAGGCAGTTCGCTATGATTTCACTCTCAAATGATTTTTTTAGTTTTTTTAATTTGCCTGGAATGACATCCTCTGCTCTTTCTTGGCCCTCCAGCCATGCCTCTGGGAACTCCTGCCCCTCAAAACAAGCGGAAAAGGCTCACGAAGATCATAACAGACCTATCACATCTCACTCAGGATGGTAAGACCGACATGGAATTATATAATATGAGACGTATACTGAATACAAAAATAGATGGCTGATAGATGATAGCTGCTGCGCATATGTCTACTACACAGAGACTTCACCACAGGACAATCCAATGAAATACAACAACTATAAACTATGATTTTTATGTTTTTGGTATTTGACTTTATTTCTTTAAAATATTAGATAGATAGATAAATATTAGTAATACAATGTACGTGAATTTTCTGAAAACACAAGGCAGTTATTACTTTACTGTATATGTGAATAACGCTATCACATAAGTTAATCGACTTAACTATTACACCTGCAAGTTACCATAATTTAGCCTGGAGTCTGTTGCATGGTTTTGGTACATTTCTCCAAACGTTACTGCCATTGTCTGAATGCTGCTTACCCAGATGCCGATGCAGAGAAGGAGGAGCTGGACCTGGGGACAAAGATCAGGTCTCCCAAAGACATCATGCTGGAGGAGCTCTCCTTGATGAACAACCGAGGCTCCAAGATGTTCAGGATGAGGCAGCAGCGGGTGGAGAAGTTCATCTATGAGAACAACCCCGACATCTTCACCAGTGACTCTATGGTGAGAGCCTGAAAGAAAAAACAAAATCCGGACACATTTCTGTCAGGCCTTCAAAACACAATTAGAAGTGATGATATTTATCGTGATTCTTAACAGGACAGCCTCCAGAAGTTTGTCCCATCTCTGGGGGGTCAGATTGGAGGTGGGATGATTAACCTCGGTGGGCATTTAGTCAGCAAAGAGACGGGACATCTGTACATTGGACAGGCAGGAGGGCCTCCAGTGCCTCCTCCGAAGCCTGGAAAAAGAGGCGCAGGGGCAGGTGGAGCGGGAGGTGCAGGAGGTGCAGGAGGAGCGGCCGGGCTGGGTCGAGGCGACAGTGATGGAAGAGGAGAAGGGGGGTCGAGTGAGTCGTCGGGAAAAGGTTGGTATTTTGGGTCCATTTTTAACAAGATTATTTTAGAGCGTGGCCTTTTCCAAATGTTTATTTATAACAGTACAAAATAGCACCTCTGGATATGAGACTAGAACCAAAGCAACATTCAACCAGATCACATAAACTTACTGTCTAATTCAACTCCACATGACAGCATTTTATTATTCTATTTTATAACCTATAACGACTACATTTAAAGGATCATTTTGACAGTTATTGTTGGACATTTGTGTTCTCTGTAATTCACAGATCCAGACAGATTATGATTATTGTATTTTGATTTCTCAAACACTCAATGATTCAATGCATCTGCACAACTAATGTTGTTTGTACAACTTCAAACCAAACTGTCCCGGAGCATTTATGGCACTTCAAATTGCAGAAAAGAATGAAAACATTCACGCAAAGAGGAATTGCAGATTTCATAAATTCTGCTTTTAACCAAATCTCATATATTTAAAATATTTCTATGTAGATTCCTTGGATTACAAATGCGATCTCAATTAATTTTTACTCTAACCTCTCCTGAAATAGCATGAAGGCCCACTTTTCATAGACAGTCACTGATGGCTAGAGATTATCACACACAAATGGGAGAAGGGAATTGATCATGATCCACCAAAATTATCGGAATAGTGTATTTTTTTTTTCTATACAAAAAAGTTAAAACCTGGATAAAATAACACTGGTAACTCTGTGATGTTTTAGACTTTCAGTAAATTTCAAACCAATAAACTATAATTTGCTAGTTAATTAAGACTTGGGTCATATTCACAAAATGGTTCATATCACGCACTCGAGCTGTGGACACTTTCTACACAGGTGGGAAAGACGGTGCCGGTACCAAGCAGATTCTTGTGAAGACGTACATATCACCTTGGGAGAAGGCCATGAAGGGTGACGAGGGTCTCATAGCCACTCTGAAAGCCTCAATGCCCGGTCCCATCGACACCAAAGACCTGCCCAAATACAGGTGTTTCAACAGGTAATGACTCCAGTTCTGCATTAGTAGGTGCTCTGTAACGGACCAGGTTGACTTAACCCTTTGTTCTCTTTGCTCAGGAGCGCTATGCCCTTCGGCGGCTTTGAGAAGGCCAACCAGTTTATGAAATTCCAGCTGCCGGACCCTGAGGCTATCAAGGAGGAACCTGAACCCGCTGTGGTGTACCAACATGACATTGGCTGTCGGCCTTCTTTCAACCGCACTCCCATTGGCTGGGTGGGCAGCAGTGAGCCGAGCAGCATTCACATGGAGACGGATGCTGTGCCCTTTGATGGAGAGACCGACGAGCTGTGAAACCTTACTCACACTGTGATCACACCTGCTGCGCACATACACACATGCAAGCATGAACTGCATGTAAACACACTAGCATGCACACACACAGGATAGATGAGCTATTATTAACTGTTATACTGATGATTTGAATCTCTCAGCGTGGATAACTGAAAGCATGTGATATGTGGTCGTGTTGTCATCTTGCTCTGTATTTGATTTTAAGGAAAAGAAGCCGAAGTTGTTCGAAAACATCTAATGTTTATTTAAGTTCAGAAAAGTCGCAGCTTTTGTCACTGAGGCAAGAATGAATCATGTATGAAGGATAGATTGATGCTGTGTTAGTGTTGTGCATGCTGTCCTAATGTGAATTTGTTACCATATTTCTTTTGTCAGATATTTTCTGTTGTTATGATTCTCTGATCATGTATTTAACTCCAAAAAAAAAAAAAAGCCCTATGAAGCTGTGTACTTCAGGATGCATATACAGAGTCTGTTGCTGGTGCAGCTCAGTTTCTCCACAATAAACTGTAACACTCCTCTTGTAGAGTAATTTTAAAGCTATCTTTTATACCTGCTTCAGCCAGGATAGTGTCACAACTGGACAAATCACTGAATAACATAACGTGCAACTGAAATACTCATCAGCACTTCATCAGCCAACACTTTTGAGTCAACATCTGTGTGGCTGAGTGACTACTATACATCATGTAGCTCTCGGAACATCATTAGTTTTTCATATAAATTTCAACAAAACTGCATGAAATAATGTTTGTATTGAAGATACAGTACAAAACATGGGGATCTTATTAAAGGAAAATTGATAGTGTTAGAGCACAAGACAAATATTTCATTGAATCAACAAATATGCTTAGCAAAAGCACATATAGCCAAAAAAAAAGCCTAAATAATGCACCTTCAAATGTAAAGTTATGGAATATATCACAGATTGAGAGAGATTTCCCCCCACATTAGAGTCTGTAAAAAGGGGCCTTTCATCAAGTTAAAGCAACAAAACATGAAATATATGAATCAAACTTTGACATAAAGAATAACCTTTGAAGCATGAACCTCCCGTCTTCTATATCTATTCAGGGTCACAGGTTGCTGGATCCAATCCCAGCTCACTATGGGTGAGGTCAAATTAAATCCTGGACAGGTCTCCAGTCCATCACAGGACAAACACACACAGAAAGACAACCACACACACTCACATTCACACCCAGGGGCAATTCAGGGTCACCAGTTAACCTCACATGCATATTTTTGGACACTGGGAGGAAACTGAAGTACCGGCAAGGTATTTGAACCCAGTCATTTAAACTCAATCAGGTAAAGTCAAACAAAGTATTTTCTAGTATGAAATGAATTGCTGCACAACAATAAACACATCTGAAATTGAATTAATGAGCAAAAGTGTGAAAACCAGGAAATAAAAGACCAAAAATGCAAACGTTTGGTTAACTGACTGGTTGTTTGTTGGATTTATAAACAGCAGCTTTCAGTGGTGGATTACACACTCCGGCACAGGTGGGGGCGGTCATGCTTTGGAAAGTGCTTTGGATGCGTGAAAGAGAGAAATAGAAGAAGGACATTTCAATCCCTTTTTGAATGTTGGACACCGGGCATCTGAGGTCTGATCACAGCAGTATGCAGTGTTTACATCTAAAGGAATGGACGACAGCTGGCAGCTCAATGATATTAGGTAACACTACAACTAGCTCAGACGGCTAGCTGGCTCAGCCAGGTGTCACTTTGATACACTAACTCAGGGAAGTTTCCTTCAAACGGAGCAAAGTGGCGGCGATACTAACAGTCGAAAGAAGAAGACGTATACGCACAGACTCGACGAGTTGGTAGCAGTCTTGTAGTAAAACCGAGTTAAGCGGCAGTTCGGTCGGTGCAGATGTTAGCGTTAGCTGTAGCCTGTGTAGCTGTGGCACTGCTGGCATGCGGAGCTACGTCATACAAAGCAATCGCCGAATATTGTTGCCTAGCAACAGCTGCAGAGTTCTTTGACGCTTTGTCGTCCTCATAACAGTAAACTAGTTAGTGCATTAAAAAACAACACATATTATTTCGCTATTTAAGAGTTTTCCCCCTACCTTTTGTGCAAAATCCTTATTCTGCGCTGCAGGTTGCAAATAAATGGAATAAATCAATATGCTTTCCCGTTTCTTCTGTTTCTTTCTGTTATTATGGTGTATACATGTTATTTGTTTCTTTTGGTTCTTCTGTTTTTGCTTGCTTTTCAAGCCACAGTCAAGCGTTTACTTCTGAGAAACAATAATACAAATAATAATCGTTTCCAGTGCTTGTCATATCAGATATATAATAACTATCATGTCTGGTTGAAACATGTCAAATATTTCTTAGGAGTGCTTTATTCTTCTTTATGCATTCCCCGTTAGCTCATTAAATGATTAAATCCAAATAAATTCTTTCAGATTTCATGAGAAATAACACTTTTCAAACCCATTTTTGTTTTTTGGCTCAATGAAATCGTTTGTACATATGATCAGATGTTAATTGTCTGATTTTGCATGTTAACATTAAATCAGACTGTTTCCAAAAATAAAACAACTATGACTTCAAAATCTAAAAGATAAAACAAAATTTCCTTCAGTTTAATTAGCTGCAGGGACAACTTCTGATGTGCAGCTCCATTTCATATAATGAATGATGTCTTTCTTGGGGTGTTCTTGTGCTTTATAAGTAGAAGATTACGGTTGAATTAAGTGTCTATGTCTCTGGCTCTCTGTTTTAGGTGAAGTATAAGAGCAGTTTTTCCTCATGACATCAAAAACAAAGACCCATTTGGCCCCACTGCCTCGGATAGAGATCCTTATATATTGGATATTGTCCTTTTTTTCTCATTTGTATTCTTTCTACCAGCTGCACACATTCTCCAAAGGTAAGATAGACGTATATAATGTAGATGGGGACAATGAGTTGAATATGTAATGAAAAATAAATCACTTTCCTCTTGCTTTGAACCTCAGAGCACGAAGCAGGATTAGAAAAAGAGTTCCAGCTGGGAAAAGGACTCCTTGAAGGATTTAAAAGGGTAAGCCCATCACTGATATTACTTTTTAAAGTATGCATCATTGTAAGCCTGAAGACTGCAGTTATAGCGTCACTGAAACAAAATATGTTTTTTTTATTTAAATAATTTGTTTCATAAGCAAAGCTGAAATACTTTTTTGACAAGATTTAGTTTTTTTTCCCACTGCAGGACTCTTCTGATTTTGAGTGGACTTTCTGGACCGAATGGGCTAAGACGTCCCTACTGTGGACTCTGATTGGTCATAGCGTGGTATCAAGATTGACCAGCATCTTTTACCCCAAGGTAGGAACCAGCTGTTTCACAAGTGAAAAATCAAATAAAGCCATTAGTCATGGATGATTCAACACGTTGTTTGTATGTCCCTCCAACAGCTTAGGGTACCAGCTGTCACAATATACGGCCTTTTAGCAGCCTGCAGTGCGTTAGGGATTAAAGGTGTGAGCGTGCTGCTCCTGCATCTTGCTCTGGCCTTTTTAGTCGCCCGGCTGCGGATGCCTGCTCTGTCATGGGCGTGCAACCTGCTGCTGCTCTCCACTCTGCACATCCAAACAATTCAAGAAATCCAGGTAAGGCGTGCTTCCTGGATGTGTAGAGTTTGCATGGTCTACCCGTGTGGGTTTTACAGTACTTTGGTTTCTTCCCACTGTCCCAAAGCATTTGTTTGAGATGAACTGGTGATTCTTAAGTGGCAGTATGTGTGGATGTGAATGTGTGATTTTGCCCTGTGATGGTTATACTCTGAATTCAAAACGGTCAGCTGGATTTGAGTCGAGCCTCTACGCCTCAGCTGGAAGAAGCGATATTGAAGATGGATGGATGGATGCATTGGACTGAGCTGCAACTGTCACTGATGATTTCACAATGTACTCTTTAAAATATTGCCTGTGATGCCTTATTTGTTTTGGTTGCAATATCTGTCCTCAAAACAACATTTGCATCACAATGTAGATGTTTAACGTGGCTGTGAAATTGATGTCATAGTGAAATGTGTCACTCTCACTGCATCACCAATAACCTGAATCATGAAAGCCTTACATGAAACAAAAGGTTTGTGCTGCACATCAAAAAGCACACCTATACTAAATTATTTATGTTGTGAATAATTTAGTGGCGAAAAAAACTCTTTGACAAAGATGATATGAGCAATGATTATCATCTAAACAGTGACAGTTTTTACTATTAGTAGAATTATTTCTTATATTTCCTATATTTCATTTGAGAAGTATAAAGAAATGTGTGCACCACAGTTACTCTTCATTAAAACACAGTGCTGGTTCGACTATTCCACTGTGGACATGGCATTTACTACATCCTTGTTATGAGAATAAGGCGTGTGCAGACTTCATTTAACATCTAAAGCCAGATGTCACTTCAATGTGCATTTTTAAAAACGTCATGCATCTATGTCTCCATGAAAGCCACTTTATGAGAACAGAACACACCATAACTTTGTGATCTATGTATCAAAGTTGTAGCTGTGAATGATTGAATTACTATATTGATCTCTTTAGGGTCAAAAAATACACAAGGAGATTAAAACGTGCATTGCAATCATTATTATTGTAGTACAATCATTGCATGCATTCATTTTGTGGCATAGACAAAAAGTGGAGCTGGATGTAAGTATGAATAGTTCTGAGGTCTGCTATGCCTGATATAGTATGGAGAAAAGCTTAGCTGTACCAACAGTCGACACCAACTCCACGTCTTGAGTCTCCAGGCAGAACAAAAAACTGTCACCACTCTGGTAAATTGATCTCCGAATGTGATTGGCTGTTTGCTTTCAAGCTAAAAAATATAATAATAATTTTTAAAAAAAGCAAAAATGCTGAAGCCACAAATGACCCAGCAAAAAGAGATTTGTTAATCCACACTGATGCTGTTTGAATTCACAAAATCTTCCATTTTTGGAAGCAAAAGGTTGATTTGAAGATTACATGTACCTCTCTTTTGATTGTAACTAAATGTCATATTGGCACGAAACACAAGAGGGCGCAAGTTACCAAGAGGACTGGGCTATAAGACATGTAACTTCATATCATGCATCAGTTTATTTGCAGTATTTGCTGATGAATAGATGATGAGTAAAAGCTAGGTGTCCTATATTTTCTGTAACCCTATGATGGACATGGTAAATCTATTTGGGTTCTACAGTGGAATTTTTAGTATTTGAGTATATTTAGGATACATTATCTGATAAAATGACGAAAAATCAGCTTTTTAATTAGAGATGCATTTTAATAGTCAATCAATCAACTTGTTATTTTTAATCATTAAGATTCTTAGTATTTTGAAAAACAGAAGAAAAAGGTTTTTCTTTCACCAGTGACAAACTTGCATTGATGTGATACGCTTCAATATCATCTTTCTGATGCATCGAGCCCAGGTAAAGTGATGCAACCACGCTCCAGTCACAGCAGTTTGAAATTTCAATGTGGGAGAGTGAAATTGAGCTCAAATCTTCCCCCTTTTCCCTCCTGCACACGTCCCCACCATCACGTGCGGCTGCACGCAGCCGAGTCCTGTGTTTTCAAGCACAACTTCAAAAGCAGCCGCATTTCCAGCGTCTCTTAGCAGACCTCATTAAAAGTTGTCCTAATATTGGGGGAGAGTTTTGACACATATTCCTCGCCACTTGTCTAAATATGCGTTCGTCCCATCATTAATGCACAAATTTCCCAGGAAAGTGGCAGAAATAATTGGACTTCCTTCCCTTTGTTGCAGAGAGGCTGGTATAAAACCGAAGAGGAGTACTATCTGCTGCTCTTCGGCGTTGCCGTCTGTGGTCTGCGCTTCATCAGCTTCAGCCTGGAGCACTGCTGGAGCCCCGTGGATCCCGGGGCAGTTGTCCAGCTCTCTTGGTTGTTGTCGTACACCTTCTATCATCCTTTCTTCTACAATGGACCAATCGTTACATATAAAGACTACACAGAGCAGGTAAGGGCCAGCAAAGCAACTCTGAAATAAGCAACGTCTTAGTCTTAAATTGGCTTTTTTGTTGTGGTGTGGAGGAGTCTGAGACTGATTGTAGAGCACAGGCCCGGTCTCTGAAACCATAGTATATCAGTAAGGGTTGATTTTAACTCCAAGGGGCTTACTACTACAAGGGTAAGTTGAATTTTTGCCTATTGGAGTATTTTACATCACCTAAGTCCAGTTGCTTTCCGTGGAGCAGATCTACTCCAGCACCGCTTTTTCTCTACCTTCCGTTTTTTTATGTTCACAAAGGTTCAACCTGCATTATTAACAGCATGCTCCCTTCGCTTCATTTGCAGATGCAGCGGCCCGCTGAGCAGATGGACACAGAACCGTCAGCTCTCACTTACCTGGTGCTCAGACTGGGACGGATCCTTCTGTGGTGGTGCATTGCAGAATACATGATCCATGTAATGTACATGCACTCCATCCAGTCTAATGAGACCTACATTGAGATCCTGCCCCCTTGGGCCTTGGGTAAGGCTTTCATAATCTTTCAGGTTTAATGTTCAGACACATGCCCTGAATATGTGTTTCTGAAATGCAAAACTTGGAAACCTTATTTTTCCCAGTGGGTTTGGTTTATTAAGACACTTAGGAAAATAATAATTGTGCTGTATTTAATAGTATTTACTCAGACGATGGTGTCACACCATGACATAATTTGACCCATTATTATTCCCTAATGAACCTGAAGTATCTTTGCACATATGATGGAACTGTTGCATTTTACCTTTCAGCAAAAGAAGACAGAAGGTAAAAACATATCAAGACTCTGGTATCCTTGGAGCCAATGTTGCATTACATTATATTAATGCAGTTTATTTTAAAATACACAGAATGTTTTAGATTTTTGGGAGGGACCATGTACACAGGAAGTTTAGACCAGTGACCTCCATGACTGCCTGGGATTATGTGGGGGAGTAAAAAACTTTCCTGAATAGAGTCTTTTTATATAGAAACTTTTTTATATTGAAAATAGTCAAAATGTTTTTTGACTATTCTGAAAGTTCCTGCTCTTCTATGTGAGTGAAAGTAGGAATGTGCACAGTTATTTGTGACAATCAGAAAGGTAATGTTAGAAAACAGAAACGTTCGAAACCACTGCCTTATTCGATCCACAAAACCTTCTGGGAAATACTTTATGTGTTTGTCTTTTACGTCCTTTACACAAATCAAAAGGCAGTTAAATAGAAAAGACTCTGGCCATCTGCCTTCTGGCAGCCGCCGTATGCTCTCGTAAAGCATCATTCTTTAAATGCGCTCCCTCATCTCGGTAAATTTCAAATTTGAAAGCACCGCTGGGATTTTGAAGTCATTTCCATCAGTCGCTTTCTTAATTACTGGCCACAGAGCTGCCATAAGCATGCCGTGGACGAATCTATGGATCATGGACGAACAAATCTGAGGTCAGGTTGAGCAACTATTGTCTTGGATTGGCCGCCCAATAATACCAGAGAAAGTGGAAGATTGGCAGATGACTTCAGGTTTTCATGCAGTCATTAATTGAATCTATCAAAAGTGGGTATTCGATACCATGCAGGATAACAACACATATGCTGTTAGCTTTTTTATGTTATCGTTCATTTTATAATCCAAGTGTGATATTGCAATTAACATTAATAGTGTAAGTGTATAACATAAGGCCCAAGGGTCAAAACTGTTCCATGAGAGGCTCCAATCGGGCCACAAAACAAATTTAAAAAATGTCAAAGAAAACAGATTTCATTTCCGAAGAACACAACGTTGACATCCGAGCTGAGACACCAGCGATGACAGCCTGAAATCATCTACCGCATTTCTCGTAAAGTAGCCTCAAGTCATGCTGTCAACATGATTTTGTACAAATAGCGTTAAGTAACAGCTATAGGAGATGTTTATTGAGTTATTATGTTGAGATTGTGGTCATTTTCAATCATAATTGTTTGTTTTTTGTTAAAATACAGACATTTTCATCATATATACCCTGCGCCAACCAAGAAAAACTTGATATAATTTCCCCCCAAAAAAGATGTTTAAAAAATACATGTGATTGAGTTGTTACGCAATATCAGGACATATTTACATTATAGTGGGATACTGTATCAGGAAATTGCCAATCAAACATAGCATCATATCCCCTCATCTCTTGAAAAACCTTGACCCATTGAGGCATGGACTCTAAATAAGGGTATTAACAAAAACTAAAGTTCTGGGCTAATGTTATCATGGTTTTCTTTGAGAGATATCTACCACAGCAGAGTTTTAGAGATGCTCCCATCCAGTCGTCTCACCCTCATCAAATTCACTCAAAAACCTGCTTTCTCGTTCTTTCTGTTCCTCATACATCAACTCTGTGGACGAAATGTGCTTTTCTGTCAACTGTTAACAGGCGGCCTGGCCCTGGCTCTGGTCCAGTTCTTCTTTGTTAAGTATCTGGTACTTTTTGGCCTCCCCTGCTGGCTTGCCACTTTGGATAACCTGGTTCCGCCGAAGCTCCCTCGTTGTGTCAGCATCATGTACAGCTTCACCGGCATGTGGAGGTAAGACCACGCGGCATTATAAAAATCAGTATTATGCTGTTCTCCCAGCATTCCTCAACACTTCAGCAACAGGGAACGCCGACATCCATTGTATCCTTGAGGAAAAGGTACATTTAATGTCAAGTGCTTCGAGTACTTTCCGTGCTTTCGCAATCACATTTAGCCTGGGCACAGAAAATTGTCTCATTTTGGTCATTACTGGCAATCACAACAATGGGTCACCTCCACACCAGGAGCATTATATGATTCATTCAGAGTCGCGTGCAGATTATTTGTGCAATCTTAACATGTCCGTATCTGCAGATTTAGAATTTTACTGCCTTTTAGAGTGAAAATAGATTTGATAGCAAGCATTCAGTAGGTAGATATAGGGCATTTTTACAGGTAAAAACAAAAGGTATAGAGTGTAGATTGTAATGTCAGTTTTGATGAGCATGCTGGAGATATTTTCCCCCAGTCTTACAGCAGAAACTGGAAATATGCTTCATATTTCTGATTCTATGATTGTATGTACATACAAAAAGACACTTCTCTCGTACTGAGGTACCTCTATCAAACACTCCTACATTCACAGACCACGTCTGAAATGGAGAAGATCATGCCTGCTTCATACTGAAGGGGTCACAATTGCTCAAACTAATGGTCACACAGTGCAGAGGCTCTCAGGGAAAAACACCTTATTCAGCAAGACATCTGAATGTAAAGAGGATAAAACATCTCAGGCTATTCAGATGTATGAAAGTGAAAATGATGTGGCTTTTGTCTTACCAAAAGAAAAAAGCCTTGATATGGATTTGACAACCTCAAAATATAATGTAAAATGCATTCCTATTATTTGTTTCCTGCTCATTTAACTGAAGGTATAATGTAGGCTGGCACAAATATAAAATAATTATAACAACTTGTCCATGATGTTCTAAATTTCAACTGCAACGCAAATTATACCGGTGAAACTACTAAAAATCACCATAAAGTTGGATTTATACCTCACTAAAACTCATTAGGGAAAAGGTTTATCCCACAACTCTTTGCATGTTTCAGCAGAATTTAAACAGCACACATACAATCAAAAGCATTTTCTGGAACAACATTTTACTTTATCCCACAAGTATACTGTAAAATTATGTGACATTCTTATTGCACAATCATTCTGTCTCCCTTAATTCTGAGCACATAAAGTGGTGAATGCAGGGTTGCATGTTGCTCTGGCAGTAATAAATGCGTCGGCTGTAGACCGGACTGACCAATATGCTGACTGCGTCGCTCTCCGGTGCAGCCTGTGTGTGCTGAGCTGGCCCGCAACATTGATGGAATGCATAAAGCCTGACACCATTGACGAATCTGCTCTGCTTTATGTACACAGCGCCAAATCTAATCTTCTTAATGACAAAGAGAATCATACGAGCTGCAGCGGTCTCAGTTTACGTGAGGCCCCGCAAGTGTTTTTGTCTGTGTCATATTATTATGCTAATTCGTTACTCAGATATTTTTTTTTTCATTGTTAGGCACTTTGATGAGGGGCTGTATCGATGGCTCATCAGGTAAGGAGGCACTCCACGAGCCGCGGATTAATTCAGATGTTAATGCTCACACTGAAAATGTTAAATGTCATTTAACTAGAATATCTGTATACCTTCTTATTTACATGTTATATCTGTCTTTCTCTATATTTGTTTCTCTATATGTCTTTCTGTTCAAGCGTCCATCTGTCTATCCACCCACCCATCCATCAAATCATCCATCTGTCCATCCATCCATTCGTCTGTCTGTCTATCCATCCAAACAGTCTGTAGATCCATCCATCCATCCATCCATCCATCCATCCATCCATCCATCCATCCATTAAAAGGTCTTATTAGTGAACTTGCCAGCTGTACAACCTCAGAATAGGTTCCCTCCTCCAGCCTCCACGTTTCATCATAATGGATCCGGATTCTCCATTTGCATGTCGTCTTTCTCATGATTATGAGGTTGCATGTTGCCTGTGAATAGTTCTCGTGTTGCGTCGCCAGCTCCTGCACCCTGGAGTAATGCCTCTGTGTTTAATATGTGCATATGTAATGGCAGCATTATGTGTTTGCTCACTTGTACTTTGGACAACGCACATTATTAGTTCGTTTGCTTTTAATGATGCACACTCTGCTGAGTGCAGCCTATTGGGAGTTTATGGTCTACCTGGGAGACGCCGGTTGCTACAACACTACAGTTCCTCGATTGTCAGAGAACACTGTGATATTCTGGGAAAATGCTCCCTGTCTTGGTTACTGTTTACTAATCAGTGTTTTTGTTGGCTGTTGTTTTAGGTTGGGTTTTGTTTTGTTTCTTACATTGTGGTGGCGTACACGTCTGCCTGCCTTTCACCTGCAATGAGAGAATGCATATCAGACTGGAAGTGGCTCCAATTAATTTGCTTAAGATCCCTGGGATTTAAATTGCAAATGCAAGCTTCCCTTTTACAGTAATCTGTGTCCATTGGAAATTGTTTTCTCCCGCCTAATGGCATTGCTTGCAATTATGGCGCTGCAGATGCAAAATAATATCCGTGACACAATGCCCTGACGTTCCTTCCAGCAAAAGTGCCTTTAAAGAGGTTTTAATGTAGTTTTGAAATTCTGTTGAAATTATCTGAAGAGCGCTGGAGGAGTGCGTAGGTGTTAAATGATGTGCTCCACATGGCTCACCGCTGACACCCTCGCCTCCCCGGACAGCTAAGTGGTTCATTCTTCGCCATTCCATTACGCAGTCAGTGGCCGCACGCCGCCATGTCTCAGGGTCTCCGTTTCACTCACATTCACTTATCGGCCAACAAAGAAGCTCTCTCAGGGTGGCTGATTCAGTTATCGCCGCTACACGTGGGGATGTTTTATCCCACATCCTGGAAAATTTTTAGTTGTGGATATTTAAGTGCAGAGGCACGTGGGTGGGTTTGGAGGGACGCGAGTGTTTAACGTGGGTACTATTAAAAGAAAAACATTGAGTGCATTGTACAGAGCTTTTCAAAAATACTTTCCTGCTGTTTTTTTGTTTATTCTTACTTATTTTTTAATAAATGTAGTCATTTTCAGTTGTAATTGTTTGGTTTTGTGAAAATGTAGACTTTTTTTATTTTTACATATTTATGTTTTTTTATTGAAAAAGCCCATCCCAGATTACAATACAGTGTAAAGATTTACCAAACTTAACCTTTTTCTGCTTTTAACAAAATATTACGATAAAAACGACATAGTTTGGGGGGCAGGGTAGCCTCTTGTTTCTTACGTGAAAATAAAGACATTTTTATCACCTATACTTTGTGCCACAACAAAGAAAAACTTTAAATTTAAAGATTTTCATGGCAAAATTTTTGGAGCACATTCCAGAAGAATGTGGGCTTATATGTGCCCCAGAACTAAAAGATGCTTGACACCTCTGACGTAAACAGACATCTACCTGGCATCTGGAAGAGGATGTAAACAAGGAGACTTATAAACAAAAATTACCCCCAAGCAGCTTTCCACCCACACTTACATACACACACATCTTTGAGAATCAATAACACCTCATCTCTTTGTTTTGGTTCTGCACTATTATTCCAACCATTTTCCTAAACAATGACCATAATTATCATAATCAAGATTTAGAAAATGAGCTAAAACTTTTTAGTTCATACATACAAATGACTTTCCAACAGTATTTAAATGCGTGGCGATGCCTGCGTGTCTGTGACAGCACGCTCATCAAACGATCACATTTGCCAGACTAATTCCCTCTGACGGTCCACGAAGCCTGTCAGCACGTTGTTTGCCACCATCTGCTTGAAATAATCACATGTTACATAACACGCTGATTATTCCGGTGCTAACGTATACCTCAAAATGATCATACTTTGATTAACATCTGTGTAGGGCCCGTGAATTAATGTGACGAGTAGACGCCTGGTCATGCGCAGGTATTTGGTGTCTGCTCTCGAGCCAGCACTCCGGTACGGCTCCATCTGTTTTGCGCACCTCCTTTTCATCCTCCAATATGGCCGAGCTGGCCACTCTATTTAAGGCTCAGGAAAACGCTGGCTCATCTTTCAGGGACATTGATTAGCCACAGGGTGGCTGAGATAATTAGTTCCCAGCTCAGCACCGCTACACACACAATGAGGTGTTTGTTACGTGTGTTGGACTGGGTGTAGCGTGTTGAGGCGGCGACTGCACCTCCGGGACAGACCGAACTTCTCACAATATCCAGGGCTATTTTTCTTGGTGACCTGGGCCACATTTGTTGGTAATTGGTGGGATGTTCACATGAGTGGGGAGTCCCAGGTGTATGCCGCCGCTATTTTAAAACATAGACGGCGTAATCTCATTTGAACGATTGAAAAATCACTTCTATTTGCTCTCCATTAATATTAATACACTGATACATTTCCTCACAGCATAGTCTGGATTTAATTTGAACTGATTTTCGTCAGCTTATCCTCAAAAACATTGAGATCAATGGTTATCTAGCAGAACAGAGCGGAGCAGACAGTGGCGGTGAAGAAATAGGTCAATTTGACATAGAAAGTGGGTTAAATGTGTGTCAAGGGTTTCTTGTGAATTATTAACCTATTTGACGCATTGTCAAGAAATTGTATGGACTGATGTCTTCTGGAGTGACGAATGCCATCTTGAATTGATTTTCAAATATCCATCATGATAATTATTGCGACCGATGTCCTTTGGAAAATATTGATGCATCGTGCTGCTATTTTAGTTGTACGTCTGCACTATTGACTGATGTGGAGAAAGAAAAATCCTTTTCTAATAGGGGGTTTTTAAGTTTAAAAGATCTTTTGAACAGTCGTAATAGTTATATAATTTATGAAATGTTTTTCATTGGCTCTGCTGCTCATTCTACAAATGCACATTCAATACAAAAGGATCTCAATTGAAGATAATGTAATAACTGCCAGTAAGGTGATAATTTCTTTGACATTTTGACTGCAATCAAACCAATAATGTCATAAAATAGCACGCTGCATATTACGAGTCCTCACCGATTATGATGATGATCCCATCCAGTATACCTATTTCTCATGAGCAAACTGCGAAAAATCTGCCAATAAAAGTTTATATGTCTACGAAATGCAGTCCTATGTATGTATTGTGACAATGTTGGCAGCAATGCTACTGCTTAATGAACAACAATGGCTCAAAATATATCATTACGCTATTGGCATATTATTATGTTTTAGGATTTTTTTTAATATTTGAAAGAATTAGTTCATTGGCCATTAATACATAATTGGTTATTACAGCCTTATTTTAAGGTAATACAGCTGACAAGTTCAATTAGCTTCCATAAACTCTGTTTTTTAGAGTGTAACATATAATAGATAAAAGATGATTCATTCATTGATAAATGAATAGATCGGTTGAATAAGCGCACTGCAAAACCACAATAATACAGCTGTGTGCTCATTAATTAGACATCGTAATTGAGGGAGATGGTTAAAAAATTTGCACGAAAGACCTTGTCCAAATAACTAATTAAACGTACTCCAGTACAAAGAAGTAATTTTCAGTAACCTGCTCAACACTGGGGTCACAAATCATTAATTGCACATCACTTATTCTCCATGTTTCAGATATATCTATGTGCCTCTGGGAGGGTCGCACCACGGCCCTCTGTTAAAGATGATGTCCACAGGCCTGGCGTTTGGATTTGTCTGCCTCTGGCACGGCGGCCACGACTACCTACAGTACTGGGCCCTGATGAACTGGGCCGGAGTCCTGCTGGAAAATGGAGTCAAGTCACTCTTTGCATCGGCCTTCGTCAGCTCCATCGTCGTGAGTCTAAAATTCAGACGTGTATTAAAAAAAAAATAAAAGTGGAAAAAAACAATGAGGCTCAAATTTAAAATCCCTGGGTTTTTGTTTTTTTTTTCCATTGATCAGCTAATGAAATCTTTCCTGTAGCCAGAAATAAAGAGGTCATACAGTGCAATCCGATTTAATAAGATATAATGCCTGGGGCGACTACACTAAGTACAGACCGGGGACAGACAGGTTCGATCCTGTCACATCTAATTGGCATGCATCGTTATTACAACATTAATGCGAGCTAAAAGTCTGCTTCCAGTGCACGCAAAGTGGAGCCATTGGAGCTTCTCCTTCGGCCTCCAGCAATGCTTTAGAGTAAAATTACACTCACGTCTGATGGTGAACAGTATAATCCTCCCTGTTTACAGTCACGCCGTTCATTACTGGCAGGTGCTTATGTGATCTTCTCTGTAAGATGCAGAGTAGAAATTTCTTGCGGGTCTCCTGCAATTTGTTTATTGTTTTTTTTTTTTTACTGATTTCCCAGGAGCAAACTTTCTCCGCGGCTATGAGGAGGCGCTGCGTCGCCCTCCTCTCTGCCTTCTCCACCGCCATGCTCATCCTCTCTAATCTGGTGTTCCTCGGAGGGACACATGTAGGCAGAATCTTCTGGAAGCGTGTCTTCATTCAAGGTAAAATGCCTGACGCAGTCTTCACTTGAGAGGAATTGTGTGCCTTTATTTGTTTACACTGTTGGTTAGCGATCATGTTTAGTTGTGGCAAATTCCTCCTAAAAATGCAAATTTACATTTTGGTGAGTCCAGCTCTCACCTACAAGACAATAAAAGAAAGTACAGTCGACGATGTTGAATAGGTTTGTATATTTAGCAGTGTTTTCTTTGAGGCTATTTCACGCGTCTGCATGGGCAAACTCTCCCAGATAGAAAGAGACATCTGTTTCATGGATGTGCCAATGCCTCTTTTGCGCCCCGTGTCTTTATTTGGCTCATTTGGTACCTAAAGCGAGATGGCAGGGCCTCCTAAAGCCTGTCTACTTACGATAAGCAGCGTGAGCTGCACTTGCTCCTGGGCTTGGAGGGAAGTGAATACAGGGAACAACAGCGTTGATTGATTTTATCATATATTGTATCTGATTTTAGGTGATGATTAACAGTTTGCTGATATTCCGAGCAGATTCATTGTTTCTCTGCCCAGTCATTGGCAGTTAATATGTTGACTTCGTCTTTGCCCAAGTAAAGTAAAGTGTTGCATTTTAACGTCTTCCATCTGGCTCTTTTCTTCGTCTCCTTGCAGTAAGGGAAATGTCAGCACGCTTTAGCTGCTAAATGCACCACTGTGTTCACCAGCAGGCCTTTTACTGTTCCAGTTTAGTGCTGCGAACACGGTGTGAAGTCGTGGGACATAAAACACATTTAAAAAATAAGACTATAAAGTGAAAGATGCCATATTAGCAGAGGAGAATAAGCCAAACATTTTTTTCAAATTCAGCTTCCATCAATCCACCTTCTTTACAATTTTGTCCAGCAGGGCTGTGAGGGGCCGGGGCAGGTCGCAGTTGAACACAGAGTCACACCTCCAGGCGTTTTAGAGCTACCAATTAACCTCGACAAGCTTCTGTTAGGATTGTGGGAGGAAGTCGGATCTCTTATACAGGGACAACATGCATCTCTGAGGCCAGAAACAAACTTTTCCGAGGTTAACCATTACACCTGGTGCTTAACCTTCACATTTATGGCCAATTTAGTGTCACAGATTAAATTATTATCAAATGCATTTTTTTGCACTGTGGAGAGGAACTGAATTTAATCCCAGTTGACACATTTTTAAGTTTAAACGGAAAACTTTTGTTATGTTTTGGGGGTCCGTTTACACAACAAAGGTGCTCAAGGACACTGAAAACACAACTTTTAGAAAACATGGAACTTTTTCAAAAAGCTATAACTCCATGAAAATGGAGAAAAACAAGTTTTTTTTTTTCCCTCCAAACCGGTAAAATAGGGACAGTAACATTTAAGTTTACGTTTTTCTTTGTTGTGGTGCAGCGTAGACATGATGAGAATGTCGACATTTTTGCAAAAGCAAACAATTACGACTGAAAATTGCAACAATTTCAACATAAATCCCATTTTAATTTCTGGTGCAAAATACAGTGAAATGTCCCAAAAAAAATGCCTGAAATAACCATTGCAGTTGGTACGCCTATTTAAAGTTTTTACTATTAATGAATGTCTTAAAATGTTATTGCACTTTATTCTAATTTGCCTTAAAATCTGCATTTTATCTTTTATATTTTGTCTATAGAAATCTGCACTATCTCACTTGAACTAATATAATTCTGTTAAATCCCTTTTATTTGATTGAAATCTAATGACGGGACATGTGCTGCGGACCTCTTAGCCAAGTCACGTTTGTAAAAGAGATCTCGATCTCAATGGTTCTTTTACTTGTTAAATAAATGTCTACTGTATCTTTTCATAGCAGGATCAGTAATATCTCAGATTGGGTCTCAGCGGTGTGTTGTGTCTTCTACTCTTAGAAAAAAAACAAAATTTTTTCGGGTGGTTTGGCGGCCCGATTAGAGCCTCTTACGGGCCAGTTTTGGCCCACGGGTCTTTTGTTTGACACCGTTGTTTTAAATCCACTTGGTGCTGTGTTGTAGTCGAACAAAAGAGGCTTTAGGTCCACTGCGCAGGACAAATGCAGCCACACCAATTATTTCTGGATTTTGCCAATCGTCACAATTCTTCTCTCCAGTTTTCGTTACGCTTTTTTTTTTCTTCATTATCGTTTACGACTCCATCACATCTGATTATATCGCCCGGTCTCCAAGTTGAGCTTAATCAGCTCGATAAAAGGTCACAGGCGAGCTTTATTGTGATAGTAAAAAAAAAACTGTTGGCAAATTGTGTGGAAAATGATATTTCCACCTCGCACTCCTGACCTTTTCCACACACATAATACCGGAGCGTTGGTGTAAATAATGTAAAACGAGACGGAAAACAAGAACAGGGTGTTTAGAAATTCCGTTTCTGGAGTGAATTATTCACAACGAGAGCTATAAACCAAACTGAATTTTTCATTCTTGTAAATGTATTCACATCGTGAGAAGAAGTGAGACTGAAAATGTAAAGATAGATCATTTTATAAACCTCTTAGTAATCTCTGTGCCTTCGCGGACATAACGAACGCACTAGGAGTGCCTTCAGACCGTTACTTTGGCGGCACTATAAACCACTGAGGGGGCAGCTGTGGTTTCATTAACATGAGATCAATGCTTTTAAATCAACTAGTCTCAGATTTTAGTGGCGCAGGCATCAGTGTAATTGCTCTCCCTCCCCACAGGTGAAATATACCGAACGAAAAGGCGACTGTTTAGCTGATTGTGTAAACACTGTGTGTCTCAACTCGTATGTCTTATGTTCGGAAACCACCCGGAAACTAAAAGAACTTGGAAGCAAGAAAGAGTGCAAAGTGACAGAGAAATGTTACACCATTGATGGTTTTATGGTTTAATTCAGTGGACGTTCAACTTTAATACCTGTTCGAGCACACCCCGTCAAAAAATGACAAGGCTCTTACTTCACTTTGACATACTTCTACATAATAGCAATAAAATTACTGTAATTTTACTTCAGCTGAGCACTTTATCAGATATCAGTAAGATTACAGTTATTTTATTCCAATAAAGCCTATTTTTAGTTAGTACATAATGCAGCGTTGTGTGTGTGTGTGTGTGCGGCAGCCGTCCTCTTGACAAAGCAAAAATATCCCTTCAGTACAAAACCATAAATGTGACAACAGTTACAGATAGATAAAGTCCAACCTTATCTCTAAATGAAAGCCTCAAACACGAGTTATACGCATTACAGTATACTTGTGGGGGGGGGCGGGGGGTGTCTCACTTTGGTGAGACATGATATTAATTCTACATAACACTAAATTCACATTGATGTCACTTCAAAAGATGCATCAATAAAATTACAGTGAATTTGCATATTAAGAGGTTTGACACATCCGTATATTTATATTTAACTTAATTGAGAAAATTCTATTAGTCTACACAATGTCAGTAATGATAATAATATGTCTTTACTAAGGTATTAATTTATGTTTAAACAGCTGTGCAGGACTACACATTTACTATAATTTCACTTCATATGATATTGTAGAAGACTTGTATATTGATTGTGTATGTGCTTCATGTACAAGTAATATTTTCATTATTTGTACAAAATAAGAATATGCGACAGAATTACAAGAAATTAAAAGAAACCCAAGAGGCTTATATGAAATCCGCATCATTAAAAATGACCAGAATTAAAATGAAAATATTAAAAAGATAAAAAGAACAAGAAGCAGAGAAAACTAACAAGGAAGTTGATTAAAACAGCTTTAAATCGCCTAAACTACACAACATATTCTCCTCAGAATCAGCGGGATAAGAGAGCGTGGGGTAAGATGAGACACTTTTTACTTATGTTGTCCTGGAGGTAAAGAAAAATGGCACAGAAATAGGATGAAGACATTTACCATTAATTCAGGATGTCTGCTATCAAATGGAAATGATCAGAATGCAGCTCTGACGAAGCCGCCCACAATAATGACTTGTCAGAATAGAAGTGCTCCTCTGCAAGTAAGTTCAGCCATCTTGGAGTAAACTGACATTCAGAGTTTTAAAATGTGAACTTGAGCATGTTGTGCTCAAAAAAAGTTTCAACAGTTTTGAACTTGTGAGAACAAACCACCAGTTAGTTTAAAAACTATTTATTCAAAACAACTATTCAATATTCCAACTGTCAAGGTTGCAGGGGGAAAATAAACTGTTGCTCTCTCCCTCAGTTCCTCCAGAAAGGAACTTTCTTCAGCACATCACGTCTTTTCCTTTTCCTTGAATGCAAAAGGAGGTTGAAACCATCACATTAGCCCACTCTCATCTCCCCGACTGTTCGAGCAGGAGATAATTCAATAATTTGGTCTTAAAAAGGACCAAAGAGTAAAGTAATTCAAATTATTTGTCTATTAAGTGGCCATAAGAGTTGGGGCCCACGTGATTGGATGAATAGCTGATGCTTGGACTTATGAAAGTTAGAGTTCAGGAGAGTTTCCCTAAAATGTTTTATAAAATGATCATGACACAATTTCACGCATTATCAGTAAAGTTTATCCTCAGTGTACGTTGCATCAGTTCCTCGTAATATCTTATCTCATAGATGTTCAAATAAAATGGTGTATTGAAACTCTTTACTGATATACATCTTCTGATTTCACTTCATAGTGTCTGTCGGGTCCTGATATATTTCCATCTTGAAGGCGATGCTCTGAATAACGGATGAGATGGAAAAGAAATCCGTCTCGACGGCCCTCGCCTCTATCGATAATCAATCCGAAGAGATGCTACCTGATGAAACGTACCGCTACTTCATTTAGAATAGACCTCCAGCTTTTCAGTTCTACTGTATTTAGCCCTGTGTTACCTTCAAATACCTCCTGACCCGTAGTTGAACTTAAAGCGCTCAAGAAAGCTGGTGTAATTACAGCGTGCCAGAGTGACGTGCAACCGAGGGAAATAGGTTATTCATTTATTCTCTTTCCGAGATTTTTAGCGAGTTGTCTGTGTTCCAAAAAAACAAAAAGCACACATACACACACACGCGCTAGCGCGCCTGAGCCATGGCCAAGAGTTGTTAACATTTGGCTCGCAGCGTGGGCTTCTTCCAACTTTTACTGCTACTTTCAGTCAACAACAACAACAACAACAGCCCAAGTCGGAGGATATTTCACACTGAGGGCGCTAATGAAATCTACACACCTGCAAAGACAAATCGCCGGGACGCCTTGGCTGGCGGTGCAGACATAGCCGCGGGGTAAACGGCTTTGAGTGATGAATGCACGAGTCAGATTAATGCATATTATAGTAATTATATAAATGAAAACACCTCAAAATGGGCCTAATTTAATTAAACCCACGTTAATGATGAATTGGTGTTTTGCTGGGAACAACACAACGGAAAACAAGTGTAACCACGCAATGCGAACGTCACCTCGGGAAACAAGTATTTAGCATGTAAATAAAGCTTCTTGTTTTTTTTTTTTTGTTTTTTTCTGGACAAAGTCCAACTTTCTGGTCCCTGAACAGGAAACTGCACGCTACAGCTGTGCGTGAAGCATCCAGCGCGGTACGTGAATTCAATTCGGACATGAATGGAAAAGAATGGAGCATTGTGAAGCATTGTGGGTGCAGGTGCAGGTTACGGAGATAATCTGGAGGCCGGCCAGTCGGGGAAGAGGTGCAGACAGCTGTCCTTACCTGCCTGCTCGACCCTACGAGACGCGGCTATAAATAGAAGACGGGGAGAAACCGTAGCACAAGCCTGACAGAAAGTGACCAAAACATCCTGACGTAGCGCTAGGCTGTTTCTCACAGAAGCCACATGAAAGCACTGCAACAAATCACACACCTTCATCACTGAGTATTTCCTGGAGAAATTGATGGTTTTCAACGTGCTTTGAAGAATTCAGATCAGGGGGATTTGAAGAAATTATAAAAATAAGTAAAATTATTAATTAGGAATTTGTGGGGCAGTGGTGGCCTACATGCTAAGAGAAGCCGACTTGTGATCGGAAGTGTACAGGTTTGAATCCCACAGGTTTGAATCCCATAGCTGAAAAGTCCCTGGGCATGACCTTTGACCCTCATCAGCTCCCCGGAGCACCTTGATGTGTCTTCTCGCCATATCCTAGGAATAGGATGGGTCAACGCAGAAAAATTATTTTTCCCCAAGAAGATGAATAAAATACGATTAGTTATTATAGAAGAATAATAAAAATCTAAACTAATCTTGAAACCCACCTTTATTCCTTGGCTTTTAGCCAAATTTGAGACTCTGCTTCTGTTTTCACTGTGGCCATTTTATTGTTTTTAACTGTATTTTATTGCACTTTATCTTTTTGGGTAATTATGTATTTTTATGTACAGCATTTTGGTTTCAGCTTTAGTTATTTTAAAGGGCACTATGAATCTATGTGACTTACCATAACATTCTTAGATTTCAATTTTCTCTAAAAGACAAAGGAAAATTATTCAAATGAGCTTTCCTGGGAAATCATATGTCAAACGAGACAAAAAGTTGTATTGAATGTTTGACAAGAAGCGTCTCTGTCATTTAATTATGTTTTGAAGACGATAGATATTCGCCCAAAGTGATGCAAGCGACTTTTTTGGGTGAAAATCTTATTTTGAAAGGCAAATTATGCACTTCCTGTTGGATTTAGGTCAGGGGTATTGCATTTTTCTATCTTGGTGAGATCAGCAATTGAGTTTTGGTTTGATCTCCGAATGCCATTCCTTCAGGCCGTGGTGGCCATTTTAATGTTTGTACACCTTTTGGCAGTCTGGGGGTTATTTTTTACATTTTCTGGATTTTTTGGGGGCCGGAATTTAAGCTCAATGCTGCATCAGGAGTCCAAAAAAAAGAAGAAACATTACAAAAACAATAGGATCCTGGCCTTTTGGGCACGGTCCCCAATAAATTGGTAAGTTGTGAGCTATAAAGACAAAATATTTCAAATATAAAGCATCTGTCGAGGACAAAAACAAGTGTTCATGGATCCCAGCCAATTTGAAAAATGGGCATTCAACTTAAAATGACACCTAAACATGAGATGCAGCATGTGCGATGTTGGTATTTGAGGCTTCATCCAACTTTAAAAGCCTCTTCTATAGTAAAAACTCCTCTTTGTTTCTTCTTTTCAGGCTGGGCGACCGTGGCCCCACCGATGCTGGCGTTCCTCTACTGCTTCGCTCAGGTTGGACTGGAGCGGTCCTCATGCCCACCGTGAGTCACCTTGACTCTG
>OMNM01019209.1:2278-18930 GCA_900302745.1 Parablennius parvicornis | reverse complement strand
AGATGGATCACCTCAGGCTCGGTGAAGAGGATATGTTTGTGTTGCATCTTATCGGGATGAAATCCCAAGTTAAGCTGTAATGGATTATGTTAATTAATATGCTATCAGTTGTGGGAACATGGGAAATAAACTGTGTGCTTTATCCGTAAGCTGTTTATAAACTTATTCAGTATGAAGCCAACACGCGGTACTGTTAACATCAAGTCAATTAGAGAACAGATATGCTGATTCTTGCCATGTCGAGGCCAGATAAGAACAGAAGCAAATAATTCCACGGCATAGCAGGTTAGAATCAGAACCTCATCTCAGGATTCAGCTTGTGATGTCAAACATTTCCCTTTTCTCTTATCTTCATTTTTTCCCTCCTTTTTGCTTTAGTGTGCTTCCCCTGCACATTACAATCAGACCTCTTTTTTTTTGTTGTTTTTTTTTCCAGAGGGATCAAGGTGCTTGACAATAGCCTGTGGCACCTTTTGATCTGCCCTGAAGCTCCACCAGAACGCTGTGATCCTCCAACTGCAGCAGGTGCAGCAACAGCCGAGTGAGCAGAGGTGAGATTTGACCCAGTGAGCCACGACAGGGCTGCCACTGAGACTTCTTGGAGAGTAGGAAAACTAGTGTGACCCTCTTTTCTTGAGTGCAAGAGTCCTCCTGCTCTTCTGGGCTGTGGGTAATAAGGCTGCAAGGTATTTCTCTTTGTTCTTTTAGTGCAAATTAGCTGCCATAGTTGAGTTCAGATGAACAAAAACGAAAAACCTGGTTCCAGTTGTAAAAGATTATTAATCCTGTATGGTAAAATTCCCAATGCAGATAATGTGAAAGATCAGAAAGTCTCATCATCCCATGAAATTAGTTCATGCTCACTCTTCATTATTACTGGAAGATATTGTTAGACAGGGATTGATTGAAGAAACATGCGATTTTTGATTCAATTATGTTGCATTGAAGCAGCACTGCTGCAGTAATACAACAAGGTAAAAAAAATAAAATGAAAATTGGATGTATATTTAACCCAACCTCCCACATTGGTGTGTAGCATTTCTTGTTTGTTGTCGTTTGATGTGTACTACAGCTAATATCTTAACACAGACACTCTATCACAACATAACAGAGCCAAAACAACATTAAGAATATATTTAAATGTAAATGAAGTTTGTTGTTTTTTTTGTTTTTTTTGTTTTTTTTGTTTTTTTTTTAAGGTTTTTGTGCTTTTTGATCTTTAAGGTGTTACTTGGTTCCTGGCTTGCACAACTTACAACTTGCGTTATTCTCCATTTGATCATCATTGGACAATTCCAACACCAGGAACCAGTAAACTCTCTGTTGGATCATCACGACATCCCCTTCACAATGAGAAGGTGTTTAAAATGTTTTGGCCAAGAAGATCCATTTCGGAGGTGGTACAAGCTCGGTTATTGGCCAATCCTGTTTTCTTGTGGGTTTCTTTTGTCTCGGGAGCTGATTATTTCAGAAAAATGAGAATCAGTGCACAAAGAAAGAGCATTGTTAGTCCTTAAATTGGGATTGAGCTGAGGAGAGAAATACAATTTCCCAGGAGCTGAATTTACCAAGTGTTTTAGACAATGTTCAGACTGATATCAAAGTGAGCTCATGTGTCAAGGAGACAAACTGGTGAATCGTATTTTCAGTTTTACCTTTCTTCAGAAATAATCCAGTCCAGCTGCTCATTCAGTGCACTCATAGCCACGTGTTCATGCTGACATGGATGACAGCAGGTCAGCCATAACACAATGCAATAACATTTACTGTGAGGTTATACGTGTCTGCATCACTTCACACCAAACTGTTGTTCTGCTTCTTCCTGCAGAGCGGGATCCATTATCATTTTATATTCATGTGCATGTCTTCAGATCAATACATGTCATGTTATAGTTGGTCCCGAGAGAGAAAGTATGTAAGACTGCTTCTGTTACTGCGATAAAATGTGTGTTCTGTATGTTCAGATGTGTACATTGATGTGTATCACAAACCCTTATAGACAAGTAATCTGCCTGTGATCATCAAAACATAAAATGACACGCTGGAGGAGACTAAAAGCTCCTATGAAAGTGTTGATTTGGAGAAGTCCTATATCATCCTTAACACCAATAATTGGAAAGTAAAATCATGTTTCGGGCTGTTCTTTAATGTCTGGGAGATGTTACTGATGTTTAGGACAATAACAATGTATATTGATTAAATATGCAAGGCAGAAAAAAAAACCCATGAAGATAAATAATTTAGTCGGTAATCGTATTTTTCAAATTAAAAGATAAGAAGGAATGAAAAAAACAAAACAACCAAAGACCGGAAAACTAAAGAACGACCCAATAATTAGAGTTTAGAAGAAAAGGGAAACCTGTAGTCTCTTACATACCGTAATCCCAATTGTACCGTTTCATAATAAATCTGTCCCCTGAGTGTCTCATCTCTCTGAAATAAGCCAATCTGTGAAAACAAAGCTAAAAAAAAATGCTAAAAGTAGAGTTTGACTGTGGTGTGGGAGGAGATTACACAAGGTGTGCAGTTTCAATTCTGTGTAGGTCAATCCAGCTTGAATCTTTAATGTGAATTGGCAGCAGTGATCTGTGAACTCCTTATGTCTCCTTTTGGATCAATCCAATCAGTAGTTTCCGGTCTTACACAGTTTCTTTTTTATCAATAACCAGCCTGAGAACCTTCCAGATGCATGATTTGTATTCTCCTTTCATGCAATGGAGAAAAGGAGGCGTGGGAGGCGAATGGGATTATAAGTGGACACTTAATCACAGGAAGTGGTGTTTTATGGAAAGAACTGATGACCCTTAATAGAAGAAAGAATTACTGATGGTGATAGAGTGAGGAAGAAGTCTGTTCCCATTGAGAAATGTCTGGCAAAAGACAAAGACAGTCTTGTTCTCACCAATGCTATTTCTTCTGTCACGCATTTTCATTTGTCTGGGAAAAAGTGAGAAAACAACAGTTTTGTACTTTTGATTGCTTTGCTTTCACAGTAACAATATTAATAGGAATAACATAGAATACATTCTGATGTGGTGCTTGGCTGATTTGCAACACGATGCTTCACTAGTGCTTGCAACATGAATTCAGCACATTAAAAGCCTTCAGAAGAATTTGGTCTGTTTTGGTTTTTTATGGGGAATTAGACTCCCCAGAAATTTTGAAAAGCAAGTTTCAGTCCATTTTCAAACCAATACTCTTAGATCCCATTAACACTACAATGTTTTTAAATGACAATGCTGAACAGTTTTCATGTTTTAATTTGTCAGTTTACATAACAACTCCATCCCCATGGAAATTGGGTAAGACGAACCTTTTTGAAAGTGCTCAGTGTCCATCTCCATGTAGATGGACAAAAACAACAATGCAGTGTCATGAGTCCATGTTTTCGTGGGACTTAAAGTTTCATAGTTTATAGTTGATTCATCTGAATTGTATTCACTATTATTAATTTACAGCGCATTGTTGTGCATGCGTGTGTGGTTTCATCAAAAAAATGAACAAGAGCACCAACTTGTGGCCTGGCATGCTAGCTACATAGTTTTCAGAGTTTCTGCCATTTCTGTGTAAGCAGACATTGCTGTGTAAAAGCAATACTTTTTGTAAACAAAAACACAAAAATGATGAGTTTTTTTTACTTGTAATGTTATCATGAAAACGGGGTCTTAGTCTGCTTACACACCCAGGCTTGGCTAAATTCTAAACACAATCACATCCAGCCAAAACCTGACCAGTGTATCCCGTTGTGTCTTTAGGTTTGGGCACAATATCTTGACCCCACACAGACACTCGTGTCGTTACCACAGAAACTCAAATATTTTTCCTTTGTTCTACCAGATTGGCCAGACGAGAGAGCACAAGATAAGTCAGAAGAGCACAAACATTTGGAAAAGACAATAGAAAATGAAAAATACAAAGCACAGGACGGGCGGCATATGAAGAAAAGAAAAGAAAGTTGATGGAGACAAGAGAGATATGAAAAAGGAATCGAGAAAGTAGGCGGGGAGATGGGAAGAAAATTGAGATTGCTCAAATGAGACAAAAGATGGAAAGAAATGGACGGCTGGAAGCTGGCTGCCTGCCCACCTCTTCAGAAACGGAAATGGAGCGTGCAGTGGAGAGACAATTCAAAGCCGCTGGGAAAAAAGAGAGAGAGAAAAAAAAACATGCCACAGCGGATCCATCTCATGTACAACGAACGAAGGTCAGCCTCATTTGTTCTCCGCTGAGACAAGGGGTCCTTCATATGATGAAAGAGAGCAGAGGAAGAGGAGCATGAAATGGATGAGAGATGGTAAACATGAAGGCTGATTCCATCATGTGAGCTCTTGTGATCAGCGGACACACGCGCTCGCCGCTGACGAAAGGGAATACATTTGACTGTCAAACAGGTGCTTCTCATGAATGTGTAATGGTGTTTGCCGTACAGCTCTTCATTTGAATGTGTGAAGAAACGGCACTCATCGACGAAAAATGGCACATTTTCAATGGCGTTCGGCAAAGTTCTTCAAGACAGGTTCTTCAAAGTCTTAACAAAGCAACTTCATGATGATGATCATCATGATGCTTTTCTAAGAAACACAAGGGCAAGAAACGAAGGTCTTTTTAAAAGATACATTTAAATTCTTTTATCAGCTGCTGTGTCCATTCCACAGTTAATCAGGAGGTAGGGCAGTCACGTCAAAGACCTTTTTCGAACACCAAGTGCCACAAGCAGCAGATTAATTCTGTTCTCGTGGCAGTCGGCTTCAGGTACAAGGAAAGGCACTGATTAACAGCTGGAGCCCATTCAGCAGCTTCAGTAAGTGACGGCTAAATGATAGGCCTCCCTCCGTCACTCTCTGCTGCTGATGTGATGGTGATGAAAAGTTAGACGCGATCGCAGTTTCACACCACTGTTAAGTCAAAGCAGTTCCTTTCAGGTTTTCACACAGCTGATCTCTCTTAATTTCAAAGACGCTCACAGATATAGCAGGAACAAAACAAAGTGAGAGTGAACTGTAAATTATTATGTGAATAGAATAAATTAAATATAGATTTAAAGTTATGCCGTTTAGGCCATGATTATATGATGGTGTGTGAAGTGAAAATTCACCTTTTTTTCCCCTTTTTGTTTCAGTAAATTTTCGCATTTTCAAAATGATGTCCCTTTACACTGAAAAGGCAGAACCGCTAAAAATGGTGCACTTAGCATGTCAGGCCGTGTCTATGCACAGCACAAGACATTGGTATGGACAGATGACGGATAGACAGACGCCTGTTACTGTCCATCTACTTACTGTACATCTACATGTTCAAGAACTGTTTACTATGGCTGCTGACGGTTTTTTAGAAAGCCGCGTTTTACTGCATTTCCCTGAAGACTGAGTCCGAACATCTCAAAAAGTCCTTTTTTTCAGGGCCTCCAAGCACCATTGTCGTGTAAATGGAGTCCTAAAACCCAATGAAAGTTTTTCTTTTTCAAGAGAAAATCATATAAACATGGCCGAATGGTTGCTGCCTAATATTAGGATGAAAACATGCTATTGTACAGTACCGTGTGTACAATACTATAATATATGTGGAAAGCAGAAAAAAATTTTTTTTTTTTCTGAGAAGTCTTCTTGAAGTGTTGACCTCGGTCTTCTGCTACACTTGGAACATTTCCTTCACATCCTGTTGTTCAAGCTTGTCAAAATGCATCTGCAATGTACACTGCAGTAAATCTCTCAGCGGCATCTTACACTGAACACGACCCTCAACTTGAAAAACCCTGCAAAGTGCTGAGAAACGGACTCGGAGTGTCTTGGAGAGATGTTGTCGATTGTATTGGCGTGACTAGAAGATTTGCTCATAACAACAACAACAGCAGCAGCCAGCTGCTCATGCATAACTGTGATGCTCCCCACTGAAAAACATCACCATAGATAATGTAATAGAGGAATTTATTCTTTTAATGCACGATGCTTTTCTTGCCGTCCATTTCAATTAGATCTGAAATCCCATCTTGTAAACTAAACACAATTTTTCTTTTATACCTAGTAAGATTACTGACTGAAATGTAGATCTGATGTTGTGTGTGCTCCTGTAAGCCAGATGGTTTTAAACGGTTTTAAAACGTTAAAAGTTAAAATCATTCTTGCATTTTCGTGTAAACGTGGCCTTTGTTATCCAGCTCGTGGTATGAACCAGTAACTGGACTTGCCTTAAGGTGAAATGGTGATTGCATCCTGTTATGTTAATAAACACATCTCTCCCAACCTTGCGGTACATACTGGAATCCCATATAGCCCTTCTTAATGAGCACATCTCCATCTCAAGTTATTGGTTTTGTGTATGGTGTTTCACACTGTTAAGAAAGGGACAGTGTGATGTAGCTTCTCGCTAAATCCTGAGGATTCAACATTCATAACATTTTTAAAGCAACTCACATCGGCTGTATCTCTCATGGGTGATATTTTTTTTTCTTTTTCCTGTCACCACATAAGTTATCACTGAATGTTAAGTGTGATATCAGAGGTGTATTTATGCACAGCTTGTTTTAATGCAAGAAAGTGACAACTTTTGGCTTGGGGAAGAATATTGATGGTGAAGTTTCCCAACCGATGAGTCATGGGAGGAATCCTTGTGATTTAGTGCCATTAATTAAACGACATGCGAGGCTGTGAAATATCACACCCTCAGTGCTGTAGATCTCCCTCCTCGCCCACAAGAGGCTTTCCCTCACATGCTGGAAGCCTTTGGTGAGTTGCTGGAAGAAGTTGCATCTGTGTGTAACTGTGTATGAGTACTCTTATAATACTGACACGGGGGTGCCTTATCTAATGTTTGGAAAGAGGCCTTTAAAGTCGTGCTATTTTCTATTTCAAATTGTCCTTTGATGCACAGGCGGCGAAAAGGGGTACAGTCCCACTTTGCACGACTGAGACGGCTGACCAAGATCAGGTCATCGAATTTCTCTGCAGACTTGGAGAAGGTCAGCCATGCTTTTATCTCATCCAGTCTTGACTACCGCAGCACACTTTTACTCTGGCTGCAGCAAGGTGAAACGTCCCAAAATTGCCGCTGATATAAAACAGAGCTGCGGGGCTTTTAACTCACAGAATCGACAACATCACACTTCACTGGATATCTGTGAGATTTGAAATTACTTTTGAGACTCTGAAGCCTTTTTATGGCCTTTAAATGATGCTAGGAGCTACTTTTATTTGTTTCTCCAAACAGCCAAGTCTCAAAGACGTGGATCCTGAAAAAGCTGTTCAGTTCTGACAACTTGTCCTGACATTGAGTGTCAGGACAAGAGACAGACAGAGGTCTACCTTGAGGACCTTTATTTTCAGGCATTATCTACTTTTTTGAACTCATATTTTATTGTCATAAATCTGTCAACTTTTACCCATGAGTTTTTATTTTTTTATTTTTTAACTCTGCTCACCCCTGAACCTACAACATCTTAGCCCCGTTGAAACAGCAAGCGTTTTTATGCAAAACTTGTGGGTTTGGATTGTTTTCAGGCCACAAAGATGCAAGTAGCTTGCCACAGTTGTAAACATTCCAGGTTAGCAAGACCATAAATGTTATACTGAGATGCCACGATTGGAGGATGTACACATTGCTTTTACTTACAGAAAGAAGACAAACCATCTGGGAGTTTGGACTTCATCTCTTAGAAAAGGTTCTGGCTCCCATGACCTTTACCTGGATAAATTGTATATAGAAGATGGATGGATGGTCAAAGGTCAGACTTTGAAGTCATTGTTAGCTGCTTACACAAGATCTCAGAAATGCATTCCGATAATAAACCCAGAGGAGATTATGTGACACATGGCAGAAACACCTTAGAAGTCTAGGATAAACTGCGAAAATGTGGTAAAATATAAGAGGACAATTGTTGTGAAACATGTATTTTTAAAAAAATTCAGCGTGAGTTTGCGTGCGTGTGCTTGTAAGTGTGTGCCACAAACAGAAAATGTCAATGTCACAAACTCCCACAAACACACTGCAATTATTTAACAAAACTGAACACTCACTAACCTACTGTGGTGTGTGAAAAGTTGGAAGCAGCAGTAAGTGGAGTAGCTGAGACTAGTCCAGTTGGAAAAAGAAAGTAAAAAGCTTGCACGTAGAGAAAATTTCTCTAATTTTTCTGAGTTGATGAGGCTCCATGTGAGGCAGCTGCCCTGCAACAAAGGACAGAACTGGCTCCAGTAGTGTGTGTGTGTGTGTGTGTGTGTGTGTGTGTGTGTGTGTGTGTGTGTGTGTGTGTGTGTGTGTGTGTTTGTTCCTATTATTCTGTTTCATGTGCTAATTACCTTTATTTCTCAGCGATAGCGGTGATAGCTGCTATTTAAAAGAAGCACCGATAACAATCACACCGTGTTGGGTCGGCCAGGCTGCTTGTTTCATTTTCACACGCTCCTTCTTTTTTTTTTTTAATTTCACCTCCTTCTGCTTCTGTAAAACAGGTGGCATTTTCACACAGACAGGTGAGAGTACATCGAGCCTCCTCTTGCACGTCAATATTACATCACTTCAGCTTTTCACCAGTCGAATTTGTTTGAAAAACCTCATTTTGCGAATCTAACACTGAATTTTGGTTTGTGAAAGAAAGTTTCTATCCCGAAGTGGCAATTCTGGCAACTCCAACTGCTCATCCTCTTTTTGTTAAGCTGCTAAAAATGGAAAGCTGGAGGATAGGGAGCTGCTGAAAGCTGTAGAAAATTGATGTTGGACAGAGGAAGTTTTGTGTTTCAGTAGGAGAAAAGCTATTGAGTGTTGTGTTGACACTTGACCCTGTGAATCAACAAAGTTTTCAAATTTATTTGGAAGTACAGTCGCTCTCACCGTGACCCCTCTTTGCATTAGCATTAACGGTGAAAGTGTACACCGCTGTACTTCGCCAGAAGTAGTTCAGCTCTGCCTGGGATTGTTTGTCTCGCCCCATTTTGCCGATATTCCTGATTACATAAGAGTCTCTCCATGAATCGTGGCGCTCCAGAAACCTGCAGGACTCCCACCGATGCTGTTGTTGTTGTTCGTATGTGGCAATCGGCTTGTTGTGTCTGTGCGAGCATGGACTCCTGCGAACCAACTGGGTCATGTGAAAGAGAAGGAGCTTTTGTTGTTGCCGTTCATTATTTATGATTGTGTTTAGAGGCGGAAGGGGATAAAAGTGTTGTGGACAGTTTGAGAAAAAGAAAACACTTGGGGACGGTCGGTGAGAGTGAAGAGACAAATCTCTGGCAGATTTTTTGTTGTGGGAGTAATTACATGTGGCCCGGGGCAGAGGGTGTCATCGCTTTGTCTGATCTGGACGACAGCCACTGCTCCACCTACAGCTGGAAGAGGACATCTCTGCTCCAGCATGGTGGAAGGATTAGAGATCAGATAAAGGAACAGCTGGTCGAAAACTATTTAAATGGGCCTTGATCTGTGGCTGTGGGCTGATGCGCCAACGGGGCCAGAATGGTGAACTACTTAGAAGTGGTCCCTTGTGTTGGTGTTTCAATATGTGCCGTAGCATTGCAGCAGTCTGACTGTGTTTTACTGCTGCTTTTACTTTTATTGAAGGAATCTTGTCTGCTTTAGCTCCACAAGGAGCTAAAGGAGGACCTCCTCATCAAGGAGGTCGAGGTCGCAGCGTTTCAAAGTAATGTTAAGCTTCTGTAAAAGGTCTTCTTTTTAATTCGTTTGTCCTCTTTTAATTCAGCTTAATGGAAAACATTGCAAGCAAGAAATAAAAACAGGCGCATGGTAGACATCGCTTTTTTTACAGACAAAATTTACACTTAACGTACAACAGTCATTGCCTCATATATCTAACTAAACATCACCTATCATGTCTTCATCATCTTTTATCATCTTGTAATTGTCCTCTGTGTTTTTCTCCACACACACCTTGACTCCTCGCAGCCCCAGTGTAATAATGATGGCCCCATCCCACTCTGGGGAAGTTGTGCCTTCTGTGTGCTGGTTTACTGTCGCTGCTTCCTGTGGCGCTCCGCTGCCCTCATTAATTCCACCTTTGCTTTCCTTGCTGTGATAAGTCAAGTAGCTGCCAGAGAAAAGGTCTATTTGAGACCTTTTCATACCTCACCTGTCCACTAGTCACTCCTGTTGAGTTCTCCGCTCACACTGATTGCCTGACCCTCCTCACCGAGTGGCCTGACTGCCTCTGGGGAGTCATTAGTCACTCTCGTACCCCGAGGCGGCAGATCAGCCTCGTTGCTCCTGACATTATCTGTGTTACTTCAGTGGTTTACCTCCTATAACTGCCTCGCTACTTTGCCTCACAACTACAGTTTTCTTTCTCCCTGAGCACAGTGCTCAGACTTTTCTTCTGAGTCCAGATCCTCAAGCATAGAGATTACACCTGGGCTTTAGATTCTGTTATGTTTTCCTACATTTATTGACAGGGATATTAAACTTAAGGCTCGTGGGCCAAAACAGGCCTTTTTTGAAGGAAAGCATTGATTTTAATTGAATTTCTGAAGAGTCGCAGCCACAACATTGAGACATGAGCTGAGATATTGGTGATGCTGTTATGAAAGATGGCCACCTTGTTGCACTTTTTCACATTTTGTACCTTAAGGGATCATCACAACAGGCTTTATGTTGAGATTGTAGTCATTTTCAGTTGTGATTGTTTGGTTTATCAAAAAGAGTTTCATTGAGTACATTCTACGTCACAATAAAGAAAAACGCTACATACCAAATGCTAATGAGTTTCAGGTTTGACACACCTGCGATATATGACTGATGCACTCATTACACTGGAGCCTTCAAAGTTCTTCTGTTGGAGGTGTGCGTGGCACAGCAATGCATAGCTTTGCTGTATTGTTTGTGTATAGAGTATAACTTAGGTTTAAAGGCATTTAATGAGTACTTGTATTTATACTTGATATGGGGAAGTTGCTTATGGTGAGTACTCATCCTTTAAAAAAGTGATATTGATGCATCCTTATTTTAATGTGTGTTTAAATTGTTACGTCTTATCAGATTCAATCAGTCTTGCGATCTACTGTCATTACTATTTGGGAAAAGTCTACTGTTTAGGAAACATTTAAATGGTCTGAATAGCCTTCTGTAATGTTTAATATTCATGTGATGCCGGCAGCACTGACTGCACACGAGAGCTTATACCTTTCGCCTTCCTGCTGACCTGTTTAAACACTCGCTACAACTCCATGTTGTTCAGACGCTTGGCAGAAGTGAGTTTTGAGGTGCACAGTCTCCAGAGCAGTGAGCTGTTGTAACCTGCCAGAAAAGGTCTGTGTGTGGATTTAGCACCTGAAATCAAGAGGATTAGGGTGGACAATTGACCCGGCCTTTTGGAAATCGCTGTGAGCTGTTTGCTCGAGGAGTCGCAGTGGGTGGAAACCTGCGCAGACTCACATCAACCCTCCGGGGTCCAAGACGGAGTGACAAGTTGAATGGTAACTGAGGACTGCTGCTCAACGTGGATGGCCTCTCATAGTTAATCAAAGATTAGAGCCTGTCGATTAAAGGTCAAACGTGCATTAACAGACAGATCGAGTGCTTTTCTTCTCTGGTAAAGAGCTCAATAAGGAGATCCTCTTAAACAATTCATAGCTCTTCTATTTCTTTAAAGTGTGACATGTTTGAAAGTTTGGCTTTTTAGTGGCTAAGCGTGTTGAAATCAGAGCTTTGATCAAATCCAATAACATCATGAAGTGTTTCTATTCTGTTCTATTTTTGCCATTTCTGATGTCTTTGTGTAAAAAAAAAATCTATTCTTAGTCATTGAATATTAAAATGATTGCCTTTCATTATGACATGACTTTAAACTGCCAAAAAAGTGAAGACGGAGTTTGAAACTAATCAGATGTTGACAAATTGAAAATCTATAATTACATGTATGCCTCTGATGATTGACATACCCTGGTGTTTAAGTGCGTCCATGTGTTGTCTCCATCAATCAGCTGTGTGTGTGTGTGTGTGTGTGTGTGTGTGTGTGTGTGTGTGTCCAGAGAGACTGCTGGTTGTGTTGACAGTGTATTTATTAAGCTTTTAACTCAATATTCGCCTGAAATGCTGATGTTCATAAAATCTTTACCCAACGTTTGAAGATATGGAGGGAAAAAAAGATGCTACATTTAGGATAAACTAATTTTTTTAACTTTTCATCAACTTGAAAGCCAATGTGGGAAGATATGGGATAACCAACAACTCTGTAGAGATGCTGCTTTGGGCCATTCAAACACCTGCACACCTACGATCTCTCATGGCAGCACGGTGAAGCCGTGCAGCAGACAAAGAGGAGAGAAGCAGCGTCTACTGTATCCGTCGACTTTTTCAGAATCTGGCTTCACTGTTCTACCGTGACCTAGACATGACACACACACACACACACACACACACACACACACACACACACACACACACACACACACACACACACACACACACACACACACACACACACACACACACGAGTGAACATTTAGCTGCAAGAACATTGTGGTCAAGCAGCTGAAAGACCAACTGAGATGCCCCATTGGGGAAAATCAATTTCCATACATCTAAAGTGTACGTGTGCGTGTGTGTGTGTCTGCGTGTGTGCGTGAGGCTTTACGGATGCATCTTTGTGTTTTCTTTTTTTTTTTTTATTTCACTCAAATGAATTGCATTAACCTCTGACAGATGAGGCGCCTGCAGAAGAAGCTGTGTTTGAGCAGAGATTTGTGTGTGTGTAGTTGTTCAGCTGTCTGTGTGAGGACTTGTTTGAGTTTTAAATCCATCACAGTGACAAAAAAAAAAAGGACATTTTGCCCCGTTCTTTTCTCGTACACCTCAATCACAGAGCTGGTTTTAAGACTTTCAGTAATGATGGTCGGACGCATAGAAATGTCCGTCGTGGTCCTCTTAAGGTTAGCCACGCAAATATGTGTGTGAGCTGTCAGAGGAGAAAGTCAACAGGACACTATAAAAAATGAATGCTCTCCAGGTAATTGAGCACTGGTGGAAGCTTCCGAGTTCCTCTGTGTCTCGACACACTTTTATACCGAACACGACAAATAGAGCACACATGTAGTAGACCTCCGTAACAGCAAACTTAACCCATTCCAATCCTCTTTCAGGCCTAAACTTGCCTTTCTCCCACGCCGTCATCCTCATTGCAACTGCAGCTGGGGACCCTGGGAAGCCATGTTTATCTAAAGAGGATAGAAACAGATTGAATATGTAAAGCCAGCAGCTAGTGGAATCCCATCACACTGATTGCTTCAGACCAGCTGAGAGTTGGAGTTGAATTCAGTCTTGCTCTCTAACTGAGGTTTAGTGGGACAGTAGCGCTGCGCGGGTGAACAGCAGGTGACTCCGCATGGGAGGGGTGATTGGATATTAGCTGGGGAGAGTAATTTCATATGCATTGAGCCTGCTGTATCTTCAGGCACCAAAAGTAAACTACTGCCACACAGGAGGGCAAATATTTTCAGGGGTAGAAATAGATTTGCGCATATCCCTCAGCCAGTCACATTCAAACTGTGCCATACAAATCCATGTAGCAGTAGTGAGAATTCTGTATAATAAACAAACACATTGCTGGGGAGGATTTCATTTATATGTACATGAATACTTTTCATTCCAATGAAAATGGATTGATTTGAAACAATCAGAAGAACAAACAGAAGAAAAAACATTTACGCTGTCATTAAAACCCCCTGCATTAGTTTTCAGACACAAACTAGTGTTTGGTTCATGTCATTTTACACTTTGAGACTTTAATCTCAAAACAGACTTGGCAACGTTGTTAATTCAGTTGTCCAAATTCAGAAGTCTTGAATTCCACTGGATTTTCAGAATAATCTGCAAAATAAATGTGAATTAACACATCTTTCATCCATTATGCCACTAAAAGTTGCTTTAGTGAGGAACCAACTAGTTGGCATAGACTGTGAATAATGATTAAAAGAACATTAATGAAATGTCAGTGGGGAATGATGTAAAAACTGACTTTTTTATATTTGTTTATTTATATTAGCTATGACTCAGATATCCATGGTTTTGCTTGCTTCCTACATTTTTTTCAGGCTCTAATTGTTGTTTATGCTTTTATCATGTCTCTGATTACACTGATGATGATAAAGTCTTTTTATTGTTATACTTGTGATGCAATTTCAGTTGTTAATCACAAAATATGCTTTTTCAAATAAAGTGAATAGATATGTATTTATATGTGTTAAGCAACTCTGAAATTAGCTTTTAAAACACATGAATGGAAAAACACAATTCAACGTGATTTTCTCTCTCTCTCTCTGTCCCCCCCACACACACACACACTGAAATGACAATTTGATTGCATAAAAAAAGCAAGATTCGACCTCCTTCGGGAAACTTGTGTCCTTTGACCATTTGCAGAAGGAGCTTGGTGAAACACTCAAGTCATTGTTGTTAGCAATTTCAACTTCTGACGTCGGCCTCAGCTGCAACTTTGATCCTTAATTAGCTGAAGAAATCTGCAGAAATCCGACATCTTTTGTCTGCCTGTCCTCACTATGCATGTGCAATGTTTTTCAAATGCTCGTGTTGTTCGCTGAGATCTACAGGATGGCTCACGTTATATAATGTGCAGTCTTTCTTAAATTTAAAGTAATATATCATCCTCAATCACAGCCTGGAGCAGTTTTCCCTTTTGATGTAAACACTGAATAACCCCTGCGAGAACATGCACACACATATATTGGAGCAGCTCTGATTATAATGGATTTTTTTTTTTAATTATTATTTTTTTTAGAATCCTATTTCCAGAGTGAAGAAGCATGAGAATCTCTCTACCATTCATTGAAGCCCAGCCTCTGAAGTATAGTCAACAGCAGCATGCAGCGATTAATTAGAGATTTGTCTCGATGAGGGGAGGTTTGGGAGGCAGAAGGATAAAGCAGGCAAATCTGCTGGCCTAATTAGGGGAATTTAATTTCTCTCAGGCTCACATTGACTCAGACCTTGATGAGGCATTTTTTGGGAGAAAAGGGGCACGGAGGGCAGAGAGAAAGCAACTTGCCCACCATGTTACATTTGGTAATAGGTGGGTGTAAAGAGATTGCCTCAAAGGGAAGTTGTGTACGCATGTTTGATAATAGAGTTTGTCAAATGTGCTGCTGTATTGTCTGTGAAGGTTTTCCTCTGCATGGTCACAGTTTTAGGTGCAATAAAGTTTTCTGTGGAGGAGTATTGGTTTCACCATGGCCTGATTGTAAGACACATTTTTCTTTATGATAACTGTTTCAGCTAGTAGTAATGTCTGTTGTTGGTAGATCTATTTTTCCTTTAAAGCCAATCAGTCCCCAGGTCTTTAGTGTGGTTTTGCTAATGCTTCACCGAATATAAGATGTCGACACAATGCATTGCCTTATCTTTTTTCCCACCTGACTCTTGAGCAGGACAAGCTGTGATTAAAAAAAAGCTCTGATAGATTCCTTGTAAAAAAGCAAAGCAACTTATTTTTTCTTATCTTCAAAATAGCCCTTGTGTATCCAAACATCACTTCCATGACTCCTGCTGCTTCCTGAAAGTCTCAAACTAAAGTCGACCAAATCCACCGTGTCATCTTGGGGAGTGTTGGCGGTGCAGTCACACTGTGATTGGACACATTACCATGATGGAGCACCCAATACCCACAGTGAGACTGGTCAGGTTGCTAGTTGATGTCCCCCCTCAGATACCGCTGAACCTCGGAGCAGAATTCTGCATTTTGTGTGATATTAAGTGAAAAATTTAAGGCATACAACCCTGATGAAAGCAGCCAGAAGTGCGCAGAGAACAATACACTATTATCATTAACAATGTTGCTATCACAGGTGATTCTCAACTATAAAACTACCAAGTTCCAGTAGAATATAGACTGGGAGTCATGACTCTCTGCAGGCCACAGTTATTGTTATTGTACATCCAGTCATGCATTGGCAAAATAACTATTTACTACAACTGTGGTGTGTATGCGCAGTAGCAGCGTTTCAGAATAGTTGTTTTTTATCCCATTTTCCTGTTGACGGAGTTGGGGCGTTTTTGAAAAATCAGCTAAGGAATCAGCTCCAAGAGCCATTTTATTTATGACCATTTACTTGGTAAAAAGCAAAGTAAAGAAACACTTTGTCCTAATACTTGACCTACAACAAGCTGTTTTAAACAAACACTCATGTTGAAACATGAGGAGTGAGGGCCACACAGTAAGGTCATGATTAGCAAAACAAAAATCTATACTGTGAATTCTGGGCTTGGAAACCTTTATGTGTGGAGGTTGTTTAATGTTTTTTGCGTGCATGGCATCTCTTCTACAGAACAGCTCAAAAGATGATCTTACCTAACTCTGGTTACCTCCCAGGTTCAAGAACATGTGTTTGGTGAATTGCTTTCTCTAAATTACCTTGAAATGTATGTAAGTAGTATGTCTTTCTCTGTTTCCACTGTGATTGTCTGAAGACTTGTCCAGTTTGTACATCTTTTACCTAATTTTATCTGGGATTGGCTCTCATGTAAGGTAAGATGGCTTCGAACATTTGACATGGTGGACACACGGACCCAAAAGCACAACTTTTGAGATCTAATACAAAGGCATAATCTCAGAGGCAAGGACAAAAGGCTTGGAAAATAAAGCATGGGCTCTAGGTGACTTGGCTAATTTGACAAACTGGCCATAGGAGAGACAAGGAGCT
>OMNM01019196.1:5522-19957 GCA_900302745.1 Parablennius parvicornis | reverse complement strand
CGTGAGGCAGTTGTGTAGGTCCCTGAGGGTTGCTTCTCACTATTTTGCCTGATGGAGACTATTCAGTCTGTCATTCCATATTTTTGAGATCCAATCTAATTCAAACCTACTTCAGCAGCGGGCTGCCTCTATCTTGCAGAACCATCCTCCAGAGAGGAATGTAATGACTTAGGTCAGGCTCTATCTAAGCACACATACAAAGTGCACATACATGCAACCTCAGCACATAGTGTCTCGTATTTGTCTGACAATTATGTCTTCAGGAATAGAAAAAAATACGTCATTGTAGAATGGCCATGCTTTTAGGGAGAAAAAAAAAAAATGTTTGCTTCAATTTCTAAAAGTGTAGCAACGGTCTCAATGGAAATCAATGGGGGCTGCATTTTATAGAAATAGTGTTTAGAAATGTGTCAGTGTGATGTGGAAGGGTACCAAAATGATATGTAACATAAAAAAACCATCAAAACAACTACAGCTTGAACATGAGTTCAAGGCCACCACTCCCTACACTCCGTATTGCTTCATTGTGGCGCAGCTTTTTATATTTTTTCACTTGTACAGTAGCTTGTCAAAATAATGCTACGATAAACTTCTTCTGGTTACCAACAAGAAGGTGCGAGTATTGATTATATTCACACTTCAAAGTGCACAAAAAAAAATAATAATCTAAAATAAATTACTGGTATTGTGCAAATTTGGTAGTTCAAATTTGTTCAAATATATCTGTGAAATTGTTGCAATCACTTCAACACAAAGGTTTCTCTGAGTGGTTCAGCTCTACTTTATGTACTGACACACCAACAGCTGTGCAACAAGTACACATGAGCAGCAAACAAGTGTATTATTCCAAAACTATGCCCACAAGCAACACTTTGAATAAGTTGGCTGGGTAAACAACAGCTATTACAGCATGTGTTGTTATGTTGGTCGGTAAACTAATCTTGCTCTGCTCACATTAAAAAAAAAAAAAAAAAAAAAAAAGATTCGTTTATTTCCCTAATGCAGTTTTTAAATCTTCACACTACAATCAATCTAAATTGAATGCATTTCTGAACATTATATTAATATTCCTATTCTGGACAGAAACATATTTGTTTAATGAATGTCTGTAAAAACTGCAGGAAGTGAAAAGATGAAATTGGTGTGTCTTCATTTGTTTAAAATATAGTTTGTGAACATGCGTTCTTGAGACTACTGCCAAGTCTAGCTGGTGAACTATTTAAATATATAACCAAACTGGCTTTTTCTTCATTTTGTGGCTAACATATGTTCTCTTCATGCTGTTTGGAAGAGACTGTGAAGGAAAAGATCAATTGGTTGCAAGTGGCAATCTCACAGCAAAATTGCCAAAATTGCAAATTGCCAAAATGTGTACACTCACCATAAAAGTATTAAGGACCTCCTTCGTCCTGCTAGGCAGTTGGACCTGAAAAATGCTGATGAGCTGGAGTGAACACAGTATCAAACATTTTGGAAGCAAATGAGCAAACAGCTAAAACAGGGTTATTTAAGTATCTTCGGAACTTTTGCGCCCAATATGCAAGTAGCTCAATGGGTATAAGCATGATTTCAATATGTTTATTTTCAACCAACTCACAAACATTGGACAGGCCAGGCCAGCAGACCGAACCCTGTACTGTTTTAATAATGCTCAAACACAAGATCAGAGCCTGAAAATGGAGGGAGGACATTCAACCCACTAATAGGGCATGGGCTACCTTCAAGATAGTCAATGTAAAAGACAATTATTGGACAAAATCTCAGAAAAATGTCTCATTTACAAGTGTTTGAACCATTAATTTAGTACCTTGAAAGGAGCACTTTGGCACTGGTGTCCAAAAGTGTGTTTTATCTTGGAGATAGTATTGGCTTGGTAATACATATTGTCTGGAATCCCACTTACCCACATTTGGAATTCTTCCAAAAAAAAGTAACATTCTTGTCTCATCACTGCAAAGACTCTTCTCTCTCAACCTTTCAGAGTTTTCTAAATGCCAAACTCCCAAGTGAGATGTCGTATGCATTTTACTCAAAAGTGACATAAATCCAGACTCTCCTCCGTAAGTACAGAGAAGGTCTGTCTGATTAAGAGCTTCTGAGATTGCCGCCAGTACATCAAGATTCTCAATGTAGCAATGTGGATGATATTAGGCAGAGTCTGGGAGGTTGCAAGCTTATAGTTATTGAGGACATTGTTTTTTTTTGTTTTTTTTTTTATATATTCTTCTGTGTGAATCACATATCACAAGCAAAATTAAATGTAGGGTTGTGTGTACAATGGTGTGTATTCTAGACTATGTCCAGTCTCAATTGGAATTGAAGCAAACTGAACCCTGATTACAAAAATTATTAGAGCTTTAAAATGTGTAAAGTGTAGTAAACTGCACAATTGTAGACAATACATTTTCAATAATAAAGCATACTTTCGTATTTTTTCCATTTTGAGTGAGTCTATGCCAGGCATTTTCAAAGTGTGTGAGGATGACTTCCTCCTCACTCAGCCTGATAACATTTAGAAACTAATAATTGTTGGTGTCAGATAAGTTGCCAGGTAACTGTGACAATAATCATATTGGTTTATTTGACATCAATAAATATCCCCATAACAGACAGAAACACAAATGACACTGAATTCCCAAATTTGACCAGTAAGAGTAAGTGGGGTTGACCAGTTAAAGCCATTTCGCTTTGAACCAAACATTTCCAATCAGGACTTGATCACATTTAATCACCTGTGTGGCCTCTCAACAAATGAGGAATTTTAATAGTCTATAATTATCAAATTATTGTTCATATTGGCAGAAAAAGGTACAAAATGTAAAGGCTGAAAGACATTTTTTAAAGACACAATGACAAATGCCTATAGTTTTCATGAAACAGCCGATTTTGTCCCACTGTTCCTTCCAACAGAGTCACTTATTATAAGTTACATAGCAGGAGAGCAGAGTTCTGGTGAGAAAGCAGACTTAGAGGGAGGGATTGAGGGGAGCTGACAGTGCAGCCTGCGGCAAGGGGGAGATGTCAAGCTGGGTCAGCAGCTCCACTTGGGGATGCAAGACTGCTGAATGGAAAAGACAGTGAGCTCCTGGTGTTCAAAGGGAGGAGGGTGATCCATCTCATTCAAGGCCTCGTTTCCAAACTGGAGAGCTCAACTGGAGAACCACTGCCATGGGGATATGGGCTGAGTGGCTTTGACTATTGTTCACAACTCAACTTGAGTGTTCCGCTTTATCGTCACTTCGACAGAGAGAAACACATGCTGCATTGAAATATTTGTCTGACGGAAATTAATCAGGTCTCGATACCCCAAACAATTTGAAGTTCAAACATGACTTAGTCTGAACCATTCTCTTTATCTGCAAAACTTGTCTATGTCTGAGAGATAGAATGAGTTTGAGGCACAGTCCTGTGGAAAAGTTACAGTAACACCTTGTTGTAAGGAAAACACAGGAAGCTACACAAAGACTGCACATATTTTCATGCAGGCTTGCAAAGCTGAGGTCAGGGATACCCCCTACAGGACTGTGGGTGAAGGCAGGATACACCCTGGTCACATTGCCAGTCTGTGACAGGACAAACATAGAAAAGCATATGATCACACACACACTCACATATATAGACAATTTGAAGACGGTAACTAACCTGGAATGCATGATTTTACACTGTGGAAGGACAACAACCCACAAATACACAAGGAGAACATATGACTTCACATAGAAAGATGAGGCCCAAGCTTGAACCCATAACATTGTCATCATGAGGAAAATAGTGTTAAGCGCTGTGCAACCAGTAAAAGCAACCAGCAGCCATAAGAACCACATCATTAAGAGATACGTTTCAGCACCATAGACAGCTCCACATCCGGGTTGTCTATCTCCTTATTGTGTCTCTAACACAAACAAGGGAATGCATTGTAATGTTTTGTCATGAGACATGAAGGTAAGTGTGGGGACTGATACTGAATTGCTGTTTTTTTTTGTTTTTTTTTCAATGGTGTATTACAACCTTGATTTTGTTAGATTAAGCAGGCACTTAGCCTACCTGCCTACAAATACAATTTCATTGGTGTGGCCGTTGTAGTTTGAGACTGCCTGCCAACATAAGCCTAGAGCTCATTGTAGGTCATTGCTAAGCACGCATGTTCACATCCTTTGCAAGCTCATTTTAGTCAAGCACGCTCGTAGATGCTAATAGCCATTTATAGATCATTTTTTAAACTCACTTTTGCAATTGTATAACCATTAATGTTGATCTTTGCCATTTAAATGTCATTAAATATTTGTCAACTTGTCCAACCAAAATGCATTTTACTCAAGTGAAAACAGGACTCACTTTAATTGTTGGGTTTTTTTTCTGTTTTGTTTTTTTAATATCTTATAAAACAAGGAAATGTGGGGTTAAATAAAGTCATGACATTTTATTTTCAGTCACATGTCCAATCAACTGATGTTTTTTTTTTTTTGTGTCTATGAATTAATAAAATATTGTGACTATAGCTTATTTAATGATTTATTCATCTATATATTTAAACACCTCATAATCCTATATTAGAAAAGTGTGACAAAAGGACCCTCTTCATTTTATCGTCAATATTAACTGTGTAACCAGCTAGAGACGGCTTTAAATGATTTTGTTTTGCATTTAAATGAAAAACCCCCATCAAACTAATTATCTACTTTGGTACTTTGATGTTTATTATTCATTTTATGTGAAGCAGCTGATGCTATATAACCACCAGCAGCAGCATTAGCAGCAGCTACACTTGAGGTACTCAAAGCAGTTGCATTCACTTCCTTTCCCTCCGTCTCTGTTCTTGCCTGTGGCAGCTGGATATAGCCTCTGTTGATAATTAATCAAGACAAGTTCTTGCATGGGCACAGGAGTCTGTTCTGTTCAGGGTGCAGTGTGTAGTGACCCATCAGCTAATAAGGTCCCCCGAGGTGAAACTGCATCAGAGCATTAGAAGCCTGAAATCAGAAATCTCGCACTCTCCTCCACCTTCCCTTGGGAGGAAAGGGCTACAAAGACTTGCATGCTTATGGTTTCACGGAAATAATTTATTCATACGGTCTAATCTCTCTGTCAGTCTCCTCTCCTGACTTGCTGTCTGTCCCTCTGTGCCCTCATATCTGACAAAGTGCCACACAGGAATGAGAGATAACTTTGAGAGGAGGTTGGATTATTCTAAGAAGAGTGAGTAGCACCATAACATTTGGAATGGAGATATTCAAATAAGTTGAGCCTCAGAATACCAAAAAGTCTTTACTGTGTGTACATTTAAACAAAGTCAAAGGGTACCGATTTTTAGATCAGGTACAATCTTTATTCTGCTGAGACTTGGGAGTGGATTGATAATTAATAAAATTCACATTTTGTTTTTTGTTTTTTTTTGTGTTTGGAAAACAACATTTAAATGTTCCATTTAAAAATAGATGGGACAGGGATACCTCTGTAACAATAAAGTCTAGGTATTGGGATTCTAGAAGAACAATAGTAAGTCTGAATGGAAAGGTAAATCTTATGTGCTGTGTGGACTTTGCATGTTCTCCCTGTGTGGGTTTTCTCCAAGGAATACATTTTTTTTACACATTTTAACAAGAAACCAATCAGACAGCACATACCTCCACAGGGCAGGATGATTTTTCCCTTCCAGTTGTCCCTTCCATATTGTTCATATGAACTTTTGCATATCTGGATTATATTATGGATCTCAATGCTTTCTTGTTAGGTATGAGGGAAGGTTTTGTTCTTGTCTCTAATTGGGCTACTTCAGTTCAGATCTAAAAGATGAGTTTCGTTATTTTTTTTATATAAAGTAATTGTTTTGCCGGAGAGAAATTAATCTCTATATTCTCTTATTTTAATTAAGGGATTATTGTGGTACATTTGATATTTACTTTTTGCCCGCCACTCCGCCTCTAAATAGGCGGTGTCTGGAATGTTGGAGGGGGGGTCGCTCTTTCTCGCTCACACACACTTTGGAAGTGCAGCCAGGCGGCTGCTCCCCTCTGCACTTCCGTCTTCATCGTGTTTGGAGTTAATTTACATTTTTCTCTGGTGGGCCTGGTGGTCCTGTTCTCGCTTTTTATTTTCGCCCAGCAGAAATAGGTCGGGATTTGTTTTTCTTAGATTGGGTGTTGGTACCGGCTCCTACGGGCCTGTACAGGGTTGGCCTGGTACTGCACCTGTTTGGTTTGTTTGGCCAGCCCATCAGGTACCTGTTCTTTTGGGTATTTTTAGGACACGGGGTAGTTATGGGGGTTTGGTTGTGTTCTGATTTTGCTTAATCTACTTTTTTTTCAGTCCTCCACCTTTGTTTTGTGGAACCAAAGAATAACTAACAATTTAAACTAATAAATCTATAAAATCCCAAACTGTTTCCCTGTGTCCTTCCAGAATATGTTCCGTCCCCCCTCGGGGTGTAACAGCCATACCCAGGTTTCAACCCATTTTGCAGCAGGAAAGACTTTTGTTCTGAAAACTAATATGTAGAGCAAGTTGAAGCAACTTGCCAAGGCAGCCTCGGTACAAATGGAACAGTTAAATACGTGTTGTATTATTTGATTAAGACTATTTCATATATGATCGTTACAAATGAACCTTTAATTCTGTACATACTCATTATAGGTATATGATCAAAGCAGTTGTTTTCAGTGTAGTTTAATGAGATAGTTTCAATCATTTAGATTTTTTAAAGTAATTTTCAATGTATCATAAACAGAATATTGGGGTCAAAACATCTTTACTTTGGATAAACATTCAACTACATTGCTCTTTAAGCTAACAAATGTACATCTGAAGTCAGCATGATTTGATGATCAAGAACAACTACATTTCATTCAACAGATCTTCAATCAAACATGTAACCCTTATTTCATTCTAAAGCTCAGTTGACGGGGACAAATTGCCTTTGGAAGTGTTTGTCTGTACGCTGGCACGGATCTTAACTCTCCACTTAAAGTTAGGAATCATCCACCCACCATCCGCGGGATCTCTTTCATAATACAGAAGCAATGCGGTGCCACTGAGGTCCAGACTTTTTCCAAATCCGGAGAGGACTACCGTTAGTATTTGGATGCTTGGTGGGCGTCGCATGGAAACTCCATCCTTCATAATATACCGGCCTGATAACATTTATTCACTATTAGTCAATTGTCACGTCAGAGGGGAAAATTAGACTCATTGCCTGGTAATATGAGGCCGTCTGGTGGCCTGGCAAGCCACTATGAAATCTGTGCCACTTAACAGCTCTACTCACTCCACACTGCATCATTATTTAACTGGATCGCAGCATTTTCCACTTGTAAGCACTTTCCTGTTTCTCGCTCTCATACACACACCCATCCAACCCCTAACTTTGCAGTTTTAAAATTGTATTTCCTTATGAAGGAACACGGGAAGAATAAATCTTATTATTCTACTCACTCTGTATCAGTTTGGTTATTATATGAGTTTATACAATGTTCGTAAGTTGTATATCTGCAAAGCGGCACAGAATGATTTAGACTGTATTCACACCATGGCTACATTTTGGAGACATTCATTATGTCATTTCTGACAAATTCCCTGATTGTTGTATAACTGCTGCGAGCTGAGTTAAAAGGATTAAAGATTTAGACTAACATTTGAATACAATTGTCATAATGTATAAAAGTCATAATGTCTGCCAGACCTCTCTGTTGTGGTTTGCTCACATTTATGCCACTGAAATGGAACAAGACTCTTTTACAGTTTGTTTTTCGATGTATAATTTTCCAATCTTTTAGGAATAGATTGAAGTTAAAGGGTTATAACAAGTCCGGTTGTCTCAGTTGTTAACCACAGTGCTCTCACCTGCCTTTTTGGTTGTGCTTTTCAGTGCAACCTAATGCAATTCTTAAAATAATGTTTTGGTTTCCACAAACCTGACTGTAATAAGTAACTTCCTGAAGAGTTTGGGGATTCTACAAACATTACATTGGAGGGCTCGAGAGCATGGAGATATAAAACACGCAGGACTGTTTTTCTCCAAAACCAAGATTGGACAGCGTTGGCGTAAACAAAACTCATAATCTGCTGGTGTTACTTTGCAACAACCAGAACAATTACCGGTCCGTGGGTTTGGATGAATGTGATTTTGAGTGAGGTCTGGTTAAGGTAAATTATTGAGGGCAGGCTAAAGGTAAAGAAATAATTTCCCAAGGCACTCAATCAAAAGTAACTTCATCCAACTAACTATGTTGTTTAATAAGCTAAAGGCACATCAGTACATGTGTAATTATTGTGTTGGTATTCATACCAGCAAAGAACTGACTAAAAGGATCAAAGCAGCAGGGATTTTATTTACTATGCTCATCAGTTACAGTCTGCTGCAAATGACACAGACATTTTGACACCTTCTTAGGTCGCCGCTGTGCTCAGACATATGTTTTCCAATTCAATTTTCTGGTTGATCCGGGGTTAAGAACAGCAACAATCACACAACAACAGTAGGACTGTGTGCTTAAGATGAGCGATGGTTTGCTTTAATCAGGCCATCCCCACAAGTATGAACAAAATCCAAGCCTCGGAGACATGTTAGCTTTGTGTTTAATATCCCGAAAAGAGAGTCTTTTGTTCAAATCTTGGCTGGCAGTGTTCTCACTAATTTAGATTCACAATGTTTTTTCTTATTTCTGCTTTTATTTTTCCCCTTCTTTTAAATCTCACACTGAAAAGAGAAAAGAAACTTCTTTTTAGAGTGGACCCAGCATTTATTCGGAAAGACAGAAATCAATAACATTGTCTCACAATTGTAAAAAAATAGAACTAAAATGTCATATAGAGGAAAAAATAAAGTTGGTAAGACTATTTCAAGAAGTACAAGTACTGTTTTTGATGGATTTCCTGCAGTAATAATGTCCAGGCTCACATGAACCAATGTCCACTGGATCGATGACTTAAATAAGGCAGGTGGAAAAGGTATGCTTACAAAGAAGAATTGAGGAATAATCAACTCTACAGAGTTCTTGAGTAATGATTGTGCATTGTTAAAGCTTAGATGTCCTGAATCCTGTTCCGGTGAACTTTCTTCAGACACTGGTCTCAATGTGAGGGGAGATCTTACAGTTCAGCATCCTGGACAGGACTTTGTGCTGCTGCCGGTACCTGAACACACAGGAAATAATTATATGAAGTCACAATGAGGAAGCGGGTAACCTAAAGGTATATGGCATCTTTGGCACCATCTTGTGGCCTAAACGTGTTACTGCATTGCTTTTTTTTTCAACGCCAGAAGTGAGCAAAGCACTTACAAAAGGAGATATATTTGTGTGAAAAAGAGCAGATAAAAGTATTGCAGTAGATAAATGTAGACTTAAAAATAATCCATTAAAGTAACTTAAATCTCCAAACAATTTAAGTTGTAAAACGTATGGAAATTGATATATTATAGTTGAAAAACGTTGTACAGGAAGTAGTCCTGACAGAATAATCTGATTAGATGAGAGATATCAGACTAACAAATGTTTATTCTCATTCAGTAACAAAACACTAAAGATATCGGTGCAATGCTCATGGATAGAAAAAGGCTTAGAAGATCTATGATAAGAACGTAGCAAAAAATATTTTGGAGACAACAAAATATTTCATTGAAGCAATATATGACACACATATTTAATTTCTATTGCTTTCAACAAATAAGTAGCATCAGAACTCACAATTATATTGTAATTACTTATCATGTGCTGTTACTTAACTGCGCTCTGTCACAGTATATTCTCTGAACATAAACATTAGCATTTCCTCATCAGACAGCAATGACTGGTTCTCTTCTAGAAAAATGCAATTACATGACTGGTATCCAATAAAAAAGATCGTGCACTGACTTGCTAATAACCCTTTGTATCTCCTTGTTCTCCTCCTCTGTCAGTTTCAGTAGAACCTGTTCCAAGATGGGAAGCTCCAGGTTCAGATACTGAGCTACCTGAAAGAGAGAGCGGGGAAAGAGAAACGGAAAAAGACATTAGATCAACAAGAAGTAATACATTGAAAAAGTGTAAATATATTAGACGTAAAATTCTGGAAATCTTCCTGTTATAGTATAATGATAAACAAAGTGAATGAATGAGTTTTCAGTAATTTTTTTAAATGTTTTTTATACGTATTTTTCCCTGCTGCACCACTGTTTATGATTAGTCGAAACTAGAAAACTGGATAATTAAAGATACATATTTTTCTTGATGATTATTCTAATTACAGATGAAATGCAAGTAAACAGGCCTTTTTTTGCACTTATAATCAGGTAAGATGGTAACTGCTCCTCAAAAGTTTGGACACACGTCATCTCATTGAATGTTTTTTCTTTTTTTTCTGGACTATTTACATTGTAGATTCTCACTGAAGGCATCAAAACTATGAATGAACACATCGTTGACTATGTACTAAAGAAAGAAATGTGGAATAATTGATATGTGGAGTGTTTTCACAACTTCGGTCTCCAATTCACAATATTTTAGCCATGCAAGGTGCTCCACTTCCATTGAAAATGATTTGGGAGTTCAGTGGTTTGTTTGACATGTGGACAGAGTGAGATGGAGGCTTGAGCCACCGAGCTTTGGATTAGAAAACAATCTACTCTCCCACTCGAGCCACAATGTGTGTTCAGACACTCACATCGTTGCTGACTTCCTCCTCATCCATGTCCATCAAAAAGATCTTCATGATGTCATCCGATGGTCCCTGAAGGATGCGTTCCCACAGGGGTTGGTCCCTGTCACTCAGCTTCCTCTTTTCTAGACAAATAAACGTTAGCACACATCCTCAATAATAATGCATTTTCACTTCATTACTATTCTTTCTGTTAGATGGTCCGACTCCTACCTCCACTTTGGTGAACACAGTAAAGAGCGAACTCCTGCGGATCGTTTTCTATCTGCAGGATGCACATATCTCCCGTTACACATTTTTTTAAATCGAGAGCTTTGGAATGATTGTGTTTAATTTGCAGCTCTCCAGGATCTGCATCCAGCTCACCTTGAACTTGTTCAGCAGCTGTTCGATGACTTGGTTTGTGGTCATTCTGCTGGAGGCACGAACTTTGGTCGGAGTACCGAAGGATGGTGTGAAGATAGAAGTCTGCAGGAGAGAATAAGAGGTCAACGACCTGCAGTGGCACGATTGAGCACGGCTTATTGGGAAATTGGCGTCTTGAAACTTGCTTTATAGTTATAGAAGTGCCCGTTGATGGAGAAGCGATGCTGCCTCTCTTTCTCCCTCTCAGCTGCTGACCTCCCTCTGCCTCTCCTCCTCTTGACCAGAGAGGCGTCGCTCATGCAGCGAAAGAGGTTGGACTCCAGCTCCAGCTCGAGGTTTTTACTCCTCGTTGGTCGCAGGGTGGCTGTCTCATACACAGGCGAGGCTTCGGATTGTGGAAGGACACAGAACAAATGTCTCATATTCATATATTCATATATTGAGTAAAGATTAAGGAATTGGGAAATATACTGTAGGGGATCAAAATCAACCTGGTGAAGTTTTCTTAGCTGCATTTTCTGGTGCTGTCTCAGCCATCTCGTCTATCTGGTGCAGGTCGACGTATTCTCCCCATCGTGACATCCCCCTGTGCAAACACAGCCAAAGCAAAGTCAGTATATCTGGCATTTTTATTCTAATGACTAAATTCTCAGCGATACCATCCAGCAATAAAAAACGTAATAACTGAAGCCAACAATGTCATGATACTTAAACAGGGCAGCAGTTTTTTTTAGAAATCAAAATTTCTGGTGCAGTTGACTTATCAAATATTGACGTAGAGTACTGGATTATTGTCATATTCTTTGAAGGAGGATACATACTGTGCAACATTTACATAACATTTACATAACCAGCAGAACTTCATCCACTGATCTCCAGCTTGGAAGGTAAGGCCAGTTATAGGTTGATAATAACTCATGGAGTTTGAGAAGGAAAATTCCCCCACAAGCACAGGTAGAATGAACAAACTACTGAGAAAAGCCCCTTCAACGTCACTACATAGAAACATCAATTGTTCAGACATAATATAAAAAAACCCCAAAAAACGACCTTTTGTTTCCCATGAGACCGACTGGGCTGATGGGGTCGGGTGAGCTCGGAGGATCAAAGGGGTGGATCTGTTTGTCGTCCTGTATTTTCAGCCTGATGGGCCTCCGCACTCCCCAGGAGATGTTGAGGAAACCCTCCACCACCACCTCTCCATCTGCCCCCTGTTACACAGACACACCCCCACACACACCTGCACGGTGTATAATTGCAGTCACGATACTGCTACAGAAACTAAATACTTTTTTAACCATAAAAAAACAGATAAATAGAAGCTTGATCGTCGTTAATAATCAAAGTCAACAATTATCCTCAAAGGTAAGCGGAAGCGAGTACAAGTTAATCATGTAATAAAAAAACATTTGAAAATCTGTGGTGTCATATATCATGCAGTGGAAAGTAGTGAAATGAGAACTGGATGTTTGTTGTCATTGCAATGACATATCCACTTTGAATATATTTAGTATACCTAAGCATTAGAGTTGAAATTGGAATTGCACTGTCTCATTTTAATAAAAACAATGTGCACATCAGTGCCTCACAGTTTTGGTTAGATTACGTCAAATATGAGATGATATAACTCCAACATGTTTGAGAAATTCCATAAATATGTTGCTTGACAAAATAATTCACGCGTCAATCGAATTGATTAATGCATCGAAGCCTAAAACAAATGTCCTTTAAATTCATACTTTTCCAGCTTTCCCCCTACATGGTCTCTGTCTGTATTTTAACTGTGGTCTCCAGGGTAAATGTCCAGCTCTTTGCTTGGTAATATGTGCTCCTTCTGTTTATTTTCACCTTTGACTTTTTACATTGCTCTTGTCATACTTCCTGCACCCACTAGAGGGCACCAATGGCCTTCCAGTACAATAGGTTTGCCTTTATTTCGTCCGGAGAACGACACTGAGATTAAGAATCTCTTTTTCAAGTGTGTCCTGATTAATACGGAGTCACAAAAGAAATTCCTCCTTCAAAATAGAGATAACAGATGAACTCATATATTTATTCTTTTGAACATAGACACTATATTCATTTATGAAATGCAAGCGATGCAAACAATAACCACAGAAATTTCATTTTTGTGTTTAGTATTTTATTTTTTATCCTTTCAGCTATTTTGACTCTGAAGTTTATTTTTTCTTTTAAAATTTTTAAGAGTCCTCGAACCATTTGAGCTGTTTTATCCACTCCAACTGTGAACTTTAATTAAAAAAAAAAAAGAAAAAAAAGTTCAACACAAAAGTTTTTTAATTTTGTTATGCTCTTATAATGAAGATAAAAACATTCTATTCCACTCTATTCTACTCTGTTCTATTCTATTCAAGGTGGTTCACTGACTCTGACTTGAAAGTCGATCACCTCGAACTATGAGATGAGAGTCCTTTTGAAATTTGACATAACTTTGAAAGAGACCTAATGAACATGACTTTGTGAAAGATGAGTGGAGCCACTACAGCTGGGCCATATGTGGCTTCAGAAACAAAGCTTGCACACACCAGCAATATTGCATAAAGTAAGACAAAATCCAACCACAGTCATTTATCAGGAGTCACAGTATTCCAACGACTCACGTAAAATGATTTTTCATGAAACCATACCTGTGTGTAACTGAGGTGTAGCTGAGTTTGGTCCTTTAGAAAGCAGTTGTATGTACTGAACAATGAGAGAAATTCAGCTCTGAAATCACAGAAAAAGAGAGGAAAAAAAAACACAAAAAAATATATTATTTGAAGACACTGTTTGTAATACCTATGTCAGCAAAGTTGAGCTTCCAGTCACCTGGACAGAGCCCTGCCATCCCCGGCCTGGATCACAGGAAGCAGAGCTGATTCATTCATCTCCTGACAGATGCTACAAAGACAAAAACAGAAACAACAACAAACTTCTTCAATAAGTGTGCATAGAGGGTGACTTGTGTAAAGTCATGTCAGGTTAACGTTGAAGGTTGCTGACTTGTTGAGTTATAGTTCAGTTTACATGCCACTCTAGCTCTCCAATAGAAAACCCAATCCTTAGGAGTGACACGGAAAATGCAAACGTACAACTCACATGGTGCCAGGCCTCCCAAAAATAACCAAATAATTAGTCCTACCTCCTGTAACACAAATCCAGGCTCTCCTCTTTGTTGCCGTCTCTTTCTTCTTTCTGTGCTTTAAATATCTCTTTACAGTCTCTCTCTCTCTCTCTCTCTCTCTCTTTCTCTTTCTCTCTCTCTCTCTCTCTCTCTCTCTTTTTCTCTTTCTCTCTCTCTCTCTCTCTCTCTTTCTCTCTCTGTGAGAGCTCATTGATTCACAACCTAAAGTTAATCTATTTCTCTCTTCTTTTCTTCTGTTTTCGCTCTTTGTTTTTCTCGTTCTGTCATTGCATCTAGTGACGGCCAAATGAAGCTTTAT
>OMNM01019191.1:2366-14868 GCA_900302745.1 Parablennius parvicornis | reverse complement strand
GGGCGGGCGATGGGCCAGGTCAGTACTGAAAGGCTATGGGACAAGTCAACCCATAGGAGAGACGCTGACCTTCATGTGAGGCTGAGACCGTGGGGGTGGTTACAAGATGCGTAGGTAAATCAATAGGTAATACACCAAGCTCAAATACCCCTGTCAGCTTGGCAAGATATTCATGATGCTGCCACAATGTGCAGACACTGTTAAAGTGTCTACAAGGCTATATTCATCACGCTGGGTAAAATGCTTTTGTTAAAAACTCAGCCAATTTTAAATGATTGAAAAATCAGCAAGAATAAAACATTAGGCCATAAATCCAGTCATTAAAGTAGAAAGTAGAAAATTATCGTTGTTGTCGGCAGATTATTTGGCATTGGTCTCTTTGAAATGAGCTTGAGAGCTGCGAGTGCTCGGCCGCGCACAGTCTGAAACTGGTTTTTCACACCAAGTCGGCAACTATGATCAAACTGTTATGTAAAAACCACAATAGTATGCTGAAAGATGGAAGGAAGAAAAGATTTGACTTGACTTGGGCCATCAGAGCCTTAAATAACAGCTAACCAACACTCTAGCATTTTAGTGTTGTCGTTTTTATTAATTCACTTTTAACATTTGAACATTTTACATCAGAATTTATGTACATATATATTTTATAGTATTTCCACTGTTGCAGGAACACATGAATGTATTGGAAGCAACACCTGCAATTTCATTATATAAGTTATAGAATGACAAATAAAGCTATTTATCGAAATCCCTTTTTTTTAAACACAAATTAGTAGCAAAGAATATTTATCGATCCTCACAAAATGAGGGAAAAAAACCAAAAAAATCAACACATGATCTCATACAAGGTTAAAATTTTATGCTCGGACAGTTTCTTTCTTTTTTTTGCATTCAGAGACAGTCGTGGCTTCACTAATTAAAAAGAAAACAAGCGACCAGCAGCACGTCATCACCACTGTAAATAGTGGGGGAACCTCGGAGAGATCTATGGCTGCAGAGGTGGAGGAGAAGAGTCTGATCTGAAGGTGGAGGCTCAGAGTAGGGTGATGTCATGGGAGGGAAGCACCCGGGCAAACCGCTGGACACAAAAAAGGCCAGCGTGTGGCTGAGTGTCGGAGAGGGAAGGAGACATTTTGGTGGAGACCACAGCTGACTCATTAAGTTCTTAAGTTCAGTTTTATCTGTTTATTAAGTGTATAAATTAAATATTTGAACAGGGACTTGTATAAAGGCTCAGTGGACTTTGTGTTGTGTCCTCAGTCACTCGAGAGATGGAGGCGGTGGGTGACGAGGAGTTTGTGTCTGCAGCACCGGTGCGTCCAGAGTGCAGCGTCACGCACGTCACCACGCTATCTATATGCTTGGTCACCATTGGGACTGATTGTTACACACCTTGTCACAGTCAATAATCAGTCAGTGCTCCCCGCAGCTCTGCATCAAGTATGACACATGAACAAAGTGCTGCTGATTCAGTAGGCACGTCTCACTAAAGAAACATCTACAACACTGCGGCTTGGCTGTTTATGATTACGTGGATCAATAAGTGTGATATGTGATGACATTAAATGTATGAGATGAATCTGCTTTCAATTCTCCGCCTCACAATCTGCGCCACCGGTCCCTCCAAAATGTGCGTACGCAAGGCTCAAAGTTGGCGTTTTTTTTTTAGATCACAAACTTTGCGTGGGAAGTGGTGTACGCATCTTTTATAGATGAGGCTCTGCCTATATAAATCGATTGATGTTGTAATTTGACCGCGCAGATATTAAAGAAATTATTAAGAGGGATATATACAACACCATGTCTTTATTTCAATACATGTTTTTTTTTTTTTTATTGGAGCTAAATAAACAATTCAGGTGTGATTAAGAAAATCTGCAGAAACCTCTGCCAAAGCCCAGGGGCTTTAAGTATGTTGCCAGGTTTGCTTTAATTGTACAGTATTTTAATCACACATCAAGGAGTCATGGTAACATATCAAAAAGCGCATGTTTTTTTTTTTTTTTTAAACCCATTTACATTTACAATGCCTTGGATTCCATTGACTCTGCTTCGTTAAACCATTTATTGAAGCAGTTAAAACATTTAATGCATCACCCGTCACCTTAAACCAGACGTGACTATTAATATAATGGAATGACCAAGCTATGGAATGTGAGACTTTCAAACAAGTGAATCACATTTATAATAGTTTTGAAAACAATAATAGGAGCCATCAAAGAAAACCATAACATGTCAGTGTATACTTGTCCTATACTAACGTGAATAAAACCGACGTGTGTATATATACTGTTCCGCATGAACAGTTTTCACTCCGTCTAAGCCAGTCACTTAAAAATAAGCTAAAGGATATAGAGACTACAGTGTTGCCACAGTTACTTTGAAAAAGAAATATGAATACTGATTACTAGTTACAACTTTAAAAAGTAACTTCATTACTTTACTGATTACTTGCTTTTAAAAGTTAGATTACAAGTAACTCCCAACACACACACACACACACACACACACACTCACATTGTCCTCAACTTAAAAATAACAACTGGTTTTACCAAAACTCTTCAACTCTCGAAGTCCAGCTTTTTTTATATTTGTCCCACGGGACTCTACAATAGTAACACACATTGACTTGGATAAGTAACTTTAATCTGATTACTGGTTTGGAAATGGCGTTGGATTATGGAACTCGTTATCAAAAAAAGTTGTATATTACAGCATCACTGTTGACGTATCAGGTAATGAAAGTACACACACACACACATGAACACACAGTGGATATTGGGCTCAGTATTGGTCTACTCCTCTTTGCACTTGCCATTAGTGCATTTTCCAACCCAGTTAGCAAAGACCTCAGAGCTCAGCACTCCGGTAAAAAAGCGGCACTCTGGGCTCAATTCTGAGATTGAGCCGAGTACAGCTGAGTAACCAATTTACTGTTAGAAATATTCTCCAAGATCCATGGGTCAGATTTGGCAGGCTTCCTCAAAGGGCAGTCAGTCTTCAAACTTGGGAGTTCTTGACATGTTCTGATGTAGAATCTCAGGTTTGTAAGATATTATGCAACAAGGTCTATTCTTAGATTCAAGAATGAGATTATGTCAAATAATTCTATAAAACCTTTCAGTCTCCGCTGAAAAGGTATGTGCAATATTATTTAGGTTTGACCACAGTACGCATCCAGTACATAGCTAGCACAGCCATCAGTAATCTGTACATAACGTGAGAATACAATTAATTTCAACTTCAGGGATTTATTTTCTTGAATCCTAATCTAGAGCAATTAGACACTCCAGCATCAAATGCAAATCCTGAAGATTTATTCTGTGTCACTGCATACTACTTTATTTTTTAAGAACATTTTTTATTACATTTTATTCATACAACACATTGTGTGTTACAAGTTAACACTGGAATATGTTTATTTTAATTTATTTTGGTGGTCATTCAGCAATCAGAAACAATCCAAGCAGCCACAAAACTACAGAAACAAGCAAAGTAAAAATGAAAAACCCATCCACTGAAGGCCACCAGTCTTTTACAGACCGTGTGTGATGCTGTTGTTTGTATGAGACTTGTTTATCTGCTAAGACAACAAAAAAATAAAAGGCAACGCTTCATATGTAATGAATCAATAAAACGATAGTGGAGCCCTACGCACGGTCTCAGCCGTATCATGTGTTTGGAATTTCAAGATTGTGACAATGTTGTGCTGACTGCATTATATCATGACCAGTGCTGCCAAAGTTACCTTGACAAAGTAATATGATTTTTTTTTTTTGTTTGTTTTTTTTTTTTTAAATGGTGACTATGGTCCTCCTTTGATATTTCCTCTCACTACAATATGTTTTAAAGAAGTTACTGAAGAAATCCTTTGTAATGCAGTTCATGCAAATTTTATCCCCTGAAATTTCTAATGATTAAAAAGATAATGTTGTGAATTAAAGGGAAGTATCAATTTGTTGTAGCCTCGGGCTTCACCTGGCTGGAGTTGAAAAATGCAGCTATTTGGATCCTTAATGAATTAATTTTTTTTTTTCCCTCTCCTGGTGGAATGTTTTAAACAAATGATGAAAAGCAGTGTTGTTTACTTTGTAAGCCCATGTTGTTTTATAGATGAAAAAAAAAAACAATATCTTCATGAATTCCTCAATGGGGTGTATGTTTATATGATGGATTAAACTACACTTGTGTTTACACTATTGTTTTAGGCTGCCGGTGAACACAAAAACATCAACACTGTCACTTGTTAGAATTTTCATTGACTCTTGGTTTACATGCTGGTCTACATTTTAATGTTGACTGTCATCGTGCATTGAACCTATCTGGTGGTTGATTGGACAAAATAAAGTGGGACTTCATTCCAATTGCCTTTAAGACATTTGCTCACTCACTATTGTATGTGTTAATTCCCCATCTTCCTGGTTTTTGTTTTGTTTGTTTGTTTCCGGGAGGATGGACACATTTTTTGTGTTTCACATCAGTACTACGAGGCAACAAGCAGATATCAAAGTGTCTCATTAGGGAGATTTCTATCGTGTAGTCTAAAGGGGTTTCAGGTCATGTTGTTGATAAGGACCAAATGTCAACTCCCTCCTAGCCTCTGTCCAGGAGTCAGAAGACCCAGGAGGTGTTATTCCAGACACATGGTCATTGTGGCAGACGGTGTCTAGAGTAAAGGGTATGGTCATATTGCCATTGATATGAAGTAAAGTCCTCCCTAATGACCTCTATGGAAGCTCAATTTCAGCTCGGAGCCCTTCAGCCATTCCCTAGCTTCAGTCCCCCATTGTGATGCCTCTGGTGAGGAAGCTCTCTCCCATATCACTGACATCACGCTCAAGAAAAACTTTATTACTGTACCTGGATATTTTAATACAAACCACACAAAGAAAATAGAAAAATGTTTACAAATTTAAATTCAGTACATGAAAAATGAGTAGGAGCATTATTACAAGTTAAGTAGATGTAAACTTTCAATTAATTCAAACAAGTGTATATTTGAGCTTTCAGTCATTGAAGTAGTTGAAGCAACTAATTATTTTTGCACTGTTTCAGTCTTGCATACAGTGCTGTGAGGAGGCTGTATCCATGACATGACCTTGAAAATGAGATATTAGTTACTGATGCACCTTAGCAGGTAAATGCAAATTAGAAAATGTAAATTATACAGACAAGACTATAAATTTCTTAATTTATTCAGCAACATTTTTTACTACAGCAAAATAATCCGTCATGGAGGGTCGCGACCTGTTACGTGCGTTACAATTAATAGCACAAAACGGTGGATCATCACGAGTAGTTACGCACGGTGTTCGACATAGTCACTTTCTCTAATCTGTCACGGATGTGGCAAATCGGGAGAATTTGGTATATATAGTGATGGATTTCTGCTATGAGTGATGTGGGCAGCCGCCCAGGGCACAATCTGTTAAGGGGCGCACCATGTCCAAGGGAAAAAGAGAACCACCCTGTCTCAGATGGGGTGTCATGGCGGCGTGGGTGTTCGCCTGCGGTGTAAAACAAGTCAGGTCCGCCACAGGGTATATATATATACATGACCCCACACACACTCCAGTCAATCTACCATCAGCTGCTCTACAGTTCACATCACTCCAGATCTCTCCACATCTAAAGAAATGCCATGGAGTTACGCAGAGAGGAGGATGCAGCAGGGGAGTGAATGCTGTCACACACCATTACACAACACCATGCATCGCAACTGATCGACAAGCTCAGTTACAAACTTCACAAACTTCGATAAGAGAATAATTTGCAAAATTGGCAAATGATTCCAAAGAATTCAAACACTGGGAACTGGTTCTCAACAAACACCATTTTTTTTTTTTTTTTTATTCCTATCCCGAGATGTCAGTGTTAATGTCTTGGCAGCAGCACATTGACATGCTACATAACACATTATTATATAGGGATGCAAGTTAACAAAATACAGGTTGTCATTTGAATTTGGATGCCATCAATTCTGCAAAAAAAAAAATTGTCACTCATAGTCACGTGAACGCATAAAAACATGCATTTCCCCACTGTTACAGGCCTGGTGAGGAACGAGCAACACTGGTTCCTAAAACCATTTTCACACCGACAAGGCATCCCACTAATTTTAACCCCCGTTGGCAAGTGTGATAATTAGTGTCAATGTGCTTCTTGGCATGGGGAGCAGCCGACCAGCTATCTTGTCCAGTTTGTAGATGGTAGGATAATCGACAGCTCTATCAACGACTACAAACATGTATGTTTTGTTCAAAATTAATCGAAAGTAGCACTGAACTAGTCAGATGTAAAAACCTGGGATTTCCCACTGATCCATTGGAAAACATGGGAAGACATTTTATGGGGGCAATAAATCACCTTTGATTACCAAAATGGCAGGAAAGTGTGATTACATGCAAATAACTGTATTTAAAGAAAAGTTAATTAAGTTATTGCCCTGGTTCTTTGACATCACTATCCACAGATATATATATTCATCCAAAGTGCAATAACACTTCATAATCCATTTACTCCATCACATCAATTTTTCCACAAAAAGAAAAAGACGACAGTGTTTATGTGAGTGGGTACATGTCTGTGTGTTTATTTTTTAAATTTTGTCTTTGAAAGAAGGGGGGGGGGTGTAGGCCTCTCTTCTGGAGGCATCAGGAGAAGTGTTTGAAGTGGAGATTTCCCCACAGGGTGGTATATAAAAGGTCAAGGCTCCTAAAATATTCCCAACTCCTGTCTGCCAGAGAGGTTCTGTAAAAAAAAAGAAAAAAAGACATCACCTGCAGCTATTTAAGAAAGATTGTGGATTGATGATGTCGGTATAAGATCTGGCATGTGCTGTGTAGATTTATACAATTTAGTAGACGAGGACACATTTATGTTTGGCTTTTTTTTAAGATATCCTAATTCTCAAAATAACATGGTTTTCATCATGTTCTCCCGAGAGGATTCTCAGACTGAAGAAAATCCTGCCACCATATGAACACAAACACACACACATAAGCACTCTGATACACACATCTGTGCACCCTCATTCCCAAAACACACTTACAGCTGGATTATTCTGAGAAAATGTCGAGAGCATTCCTGGATGTGCACTTCAGCAGAAGACTGAATGACTCAGCATGTTTTCTCCTTGATTCTTGTCATAAAATTCCTGTGTTGTGTGTGTGTGTGCATACTTGTACGCGCAAGTCTGCTATGGGTAAGTCCAAAAAAAAAAAAAACATACAGAATTGTTACTGAGTCATCTTTTGCGCTGCTGTTTCCCATCAAGTGTGTGGGTGTGTGTGTGAGACACAGGTGGAGTGTACACTGCATATGTATGCATGTTGAGGCGGTGGCGGTGGTTTGGGGTAGGCAGTGCATTCATTTGACATAATGAATAGCTCTTGGACTAAATTAAATTTCAGCTAGAATTAAATGATTGGAAGTGGTCTCTCTGTGTGCTAGCAGATCGCCGTGGGAGGGCAATATTGCTAAAAGGCTTTTAGAGGATTAATTTAATGTTTTTTTTTTTTTTCCTACTTCTTCTTCCCTGTCTACCGCCATTTCTTTGTTCCCTATCCAGGTGCTCATAAACTACAGCATTTCTTTTGGGTTGACATTTAGTAGCCAGAAAAATGGCGGAGAGCCAGCCAACAGCGTTCAGTGTCCAAGGAGGTGGGCTGAGTGTCTGTGTTGTCTGTCTGAGTGAGGCATTGTGGGGGGGGGGAAGCAACACACATGCTGTTGCTTTGTTTTTGGTGGAGCTGAAAGTGGGCGGCATGCTGTGGAAGTGGTTATTGCGAATAGAGGAACGTAGCAGGTTTGCGGCAGCTGATGGGTGTCCATCAGAAGTCTTGTTTGCTGTGAACTAATAGCTAAAATTATACCTGCTGCTACTTCATAATCCCGGAGACCCAGGGAGCAGAAGGAAGGTTTTACTCCAACATTTTTGAAGGAAAAAGCAGAAATTAATTAAAAAAACAAAACAACATTCTCATTATATTGATTTTATCCATTTGATTTGAGTTCTTTACATTTTATACATGACAACACATGATAATCGTAGTGAACACTTTGCATATGGTTATTTGGAAGATGGCTCCCTTGCTAGAATCAACATTTATCATATGCCATGTACATCATACAGATTTCATACGGATTTCGAGAATTACAAAAAATGTGTATAACAACAAAGAAACCACTAGCTAAAATATATACAAAACAATTTTTTTTTCAAAAATAAGAACACAATATATTATTTCTATTCTAATGCAATTCCTCTCTGGATTCTTTACCACAGTCAAATGAAGTTATTGTTTCCAAAATAAACCTCAATACCTTTATAAGAGTAAGCTGGCGTTTATCCTCTTTTTGGACGACCAGTTCTTTTTATTTTTTATTTTTTTCATTTTTTTAAATCTGTAAATGGTGATATTTGAAAAACAAAGACCAAGATCGGGTTCGAGTGGAAATTTTTTTTAAAAAGCTTGGAATGTCATTCCTGTAAACCATGCATGGAATTCTTCCCTACCAACTAGTGTATTTTTCTTTATTCTTAACAGGTGCAAGACAGCTGCTTCTTGGCATTTAATTTCATATCCATTCTAATCCCATACCAGATTCTGCTGTTTAGTGTTATGACGCTCCAGAAGTTAAACAAACTAGAACTACACTCGGTAGAGCGAATACGTTCGTCCTTCACATTCAGATAGTCTGGAACTCGTCTCACTTGGGAGGGAGGGGAGCCGAGATATTTCACCTCTTCATTTGGTTCTAGTGGCGTTCATATTTACCGTAGAGACCAGACCAAACCACCTGGGAAAAGTAATGTAATTACAATAACTGCTGGTTAGGGGGGAGCTGTCGCCCAAAACAAACACTGACCAGAGAGGAAGTAAAGAAGAAACACAGCTCATTGATTGGTCCACGCCAAAACCAGAAGTCCCATCGCTTTAAACCGTGGTGACTATGCTAACTAGCTTGTGGCTAACAGGTAACCACATAACAAAAGTGATATAAAATCTTCAGACCAGAAATCAATGAGCGTCTTCCTCACTACTTCTTCCGCACTCCTCCACATCTGAGCGCAAGATATTTTCCAACTTTTTCTTTCAGCATCTGCTTGTTCTGTTTTGCTCGGCTAGCTTTGATCGTTTAATACCCAGAATGCATAGTGCGCTGCATTACGTCCTCTCAACCCGCCCGCTGGAAAAATATTGTTTGTAAACGAGCCGAAACCGAGGTTTTCAAGAGGACCAGAGATTGTGGGCTTGTTCACGTCACCTAAACTAAATATTTTTTCCCCCGAAGAGACTCTGGTCCGGACTAAACGGGGGAATGTGAACACGACCTAAATACCTTCCCTCTCCAGGAGCTGTTTGATACTAAACTCTAATGGACTGGTCCATACATACATACCAATAAATACGTGTGGACAAAAACAACGTTCGTCAGCGAAGGTAACAATCCCGACTGTGACTTATTATTCAATCAACCAACCAAACAATTCATTCTCCCAGTGCACTAATCAATTAATCACATAACCAATCATATATGGTTATGCAGAGGCTGCTGATACTCGCACACAAACATTAGTGCCACTCTCCTCTCACTTCAAATTAGCAGGCAAGAGACTGACGGTGAAAAGATGAATGGACTCTGGTTTGCCGGGGCTTGTTTTGATGACCCATGTTCGGTTGAATTATTGCCATAATGATGCCACGACAGTGATGAATCACTCCTGTTGCTATTTCATTGGCTGTGTCAACAATTATTCATTGAAAATGGACTCGGAGTGATTACACCAGCCCACGACAAGATTTTCAAATGTAAAACTTCAGTTCATTTCGATGTATCTAGAATGCAAATTTCTAGAGTGAGTTAGTTCAGTAATAATTAAGACAGTAAGTATATTTTTTAAAGAGTTCTTTAGTTTCCTTTTTTAAGTCAGAAAATCCATTTTGGTCTCTGCATTGGTCTACAAGCTATTTCCAGTGAACAGAAATATTTATTTAATGATAATGACATTTTTCTTTTTTTTTCTAATTTACCAATGAAAATAAAAAAAAATACAAATAATTAATTACTGTCGTTATGTAACAAAAGCACTGCCGTTATTCTTGAAGAAGTCTATTTCCATTGCAGGTTTGACTGAAGAATTTTAACAATCAATTACTATCTCCAAACATTCAAAGTCGTTCATAGCTTTTATTGTGTGAGTGGCAATGTCCCAAAAAAAGACATCACTTGAATTTTGAAAATGTTCATAACATTCACAGAACTTTATTTTGTGGTTTCATAGCAGTTGCAGACGTCTCTAAACCCTTTCTAGTTTTCGTATGCAGGAATAACACAAAGTTCTTTATCCAAGTTGTGGGTCTTATGAGTCTTTTTCGGCTCCAAAATTCTCACTGGCCTTGCAAAAAACGTTTCGTGCCTATCGCAAGAGAATCCCAAGCATCAAATAATTTAATTTGTGCGATTCTCAAGGAAGTAATGTGGGAATGTTGATCGCGGGTTATGTGACATGCATGTGAACTCCAGGCAAATATCGACCCACATTTCAACGGGAGGTTTGTGCAACATGTGCAAACTAACAATCCAGTTCAATGCTTTGGACAATATCGTTATCGATGAACCAATTTTGTGTCTTCAAAAGGCACAAGTTGAATATTCTGACAGAAACGAGTGCAATTCAAACAGTTCTCACCTGATAAGTCGTTGCCTTTATTTGACATTAATCATTGCTCTTTTATTTATTTATTTATTTTTGCACAAGAAACAGGCTTTATTGCTTGAAAAACAAAGGTCAGTAAACATCAAAATACTGTCGGAATTCAAGTCAAAAACAATTCTTTCACTGGTTTCACAGCATGTTTGGTAAAATATTGAAATCATCGACTGAGTGCAGCTGAAAGGGTACAGGCCTATATATCCTACAGTGATTTATTATTGAACAGTCTTGGGTCAAATATTCTTTGCAACCGTAGCGCCTGGTGAAATAATGCAATTTCCTCCCCGTATCTGAGTTTCTGTGCTAAACAAGTGTGGACATACTGAAGCTCCTTCATCTTCTCCTTCGTTCTCAGACACTGTAATTGTCGACACTTGTAAAAGTTTGGATCCAACACAGTGATTAGTGATAGTCTGTCTCGTCAGCAAGAGGGGGGGAAGGGCAATCAAAGATAATTGTCACAAATCACTGTGATGTTTTAATTGTGCACCTGCATTCCTCGGTTGTCGGCCTCACTTTGAAGCCACGTGTCTTTTTCTCCGCTTTTTTCTGTGAGCGTGATTTATGTGTTTGTTTTTGAGGCCGATGTTTTCATTTAAAGCGAAACCAGAGGTTCGGTGTCACGTTCAAGGACATGTTGTTACAATGGACGGCTGTCTCCTGAAACTTTTTGATGATATAGTGATTGATCGTCTCGGCACATTTTAGTCTGTTCGACAATAAAGTTTCACCGGGGATCGTTGTGTGCTGACAGTATGGATAACAACTCCTGCTTTTAAAGTTTCAGACACCCAGTATGAAAAACCATAGACATTTTTTTTCAGTCATTTTATTTGAATTAATTATTTCAAACATGCACATGATTTCAAGCTGAAACATCATATAAATATAAGCTAAACAGATAAAATGCATAAGTGGAGTGTCAGAATATGATTCATGCCTGAAACGCTCACAGATGGAAAACACTACCATGCCACACACTAACACTGGATTGTTTCGCTACATAGTATGAATCAATTATTAAGTCGCCGCCTTAAATGAGGTTATACACATACGAGCCAATGGCTGATATGCCTAATAATAACATTAACTCTCCTGCTATTTAATAGGAAATCCTTCTCACATTGAATAGCAAACACAGTCGCACTCAACATACAATAATTGGCATGTAAATAAGTCTTTTACATTCTGAATCTTAATTCTCAGCACAGTGCATCTCCATGCGAAGTTTCATGGAAATTAGCATCTCACAGAGTTGGAATATGAATTCCTCCTCGCAAGTTCCCAAGTGTAATTTAATGGAGCCATCATTTTGCAGACATACTTTGCATCAACAGATTAAAAGCTTTTCATACGATGTGTAATGAAGTCAGTCCTCCGAGGGAGGACGCTTTTGTGTGAAGCGGCAATCGGCCACTGATCTGCTGGGAAAAAAAAAAAAATCTTTCTTCTGTATGTGTAAAACTCAAAACCACAAAGCTATCATTCGTCATTATATTCAAATATCATCTCAGTCACATTTTGATGTTTCATTCATGTTGTTTCCCTAAATATAAATCGAATTGCAATAAATGTTTCCATATGTTTGTAATGTTGAAGAATAATCACTTGACGTATCTCTGGTTTTGTGACTCTTCTGAATCCTGCGTGTGTCTTTCATGAAACTTGTAAAAATGATATCATCGTAATACTATACTTACCATTCAAAGAAGGATTGAGCTCTTCTCCAAGCCATGGGAAGTTCTTGAACTTACCAGGACAGAGTGATTTTTACAGATA